>PVKA01007977.1:0-10586 GCA_004027165.1 Ctenomys sociabilis
CCCCCCTCCTCCTTCTCCTCCTCTTTCTCCCCCTCTGTCTCCCTCTCTCTGTAATTTGGAAGGACATGGAAATATCATTTTAGTCTTTAGAATCATGAGTTCTAGGATTTCTTGTAGGTTTCACTCAGGCTCCTGGGAAGTGGCTGAAATCCTGGGACAGAAGAGCAGAGGCCCTGTGGGAGAATGGGGGAGATGATCTGAGGATTCAAATCAGGGAATGGGATGCAGAGAGGAGATCTGGACAAAATCATCAGGGAGTTTTCTGTGGCGGCTCTTCCTTGCTGTGTAAGGGCTCAATTAGGGGAGCGGTGCTGTGTGCTCAGTGTAATTGCTCCTGGAGTGCTTCATTTATTCAACGGGCAAGTGCTGGGCTAGAAAATAGAGATTTAGGCATTGATGGGATCTTGCTACTTCCAGGAGTGGTATTAAAAATAAAATAATTTCTAAATTTCTGTCCCATTAAAATTTGGAGAGCTCATGCAACAAGTTAGAAAACCAATGATTCCATTTCTAAGGTGAACAAACCATGTGTTTCATGGGGATACCTATATTTCCCTTTTGCTCTTAAAACCGTCTCATCTTACACCCTTCCAAGGGTTATGTGGGACAAGCTGTTGACCAGTCATTTTGAGGTGCTTGGTAACAATGGCATTTGGAGAGCTTTATTAAGACACACTAGAAGGTGGTGAGAAAATGCCAGGAATGATCAATTACCAATGATTAGTGTTCAGTGGGCTGTGAGAGCTTCTCTGGCGCTTGGGCCCTGTCATTTTCCCCTGTGTCATACTGACACAATTTATGTGAATGTATATAAGTTGGTGTGGAGTGCTGAAGGACCTGGCTATCATGTGTGTCCCTACTGAGGGACAATATTGTTCCTTTGAAAAGGGAAGTACCTGCCACTACTTGTGGCCCCAGTTCACCTGCCTAAGTGCCTAGGTTCCAGAAAAGGACGTGATATCACAAATACTACATTGGTCTTAAAAGTGGTATTCCTGATCTTCAGCATGACCTAAAGAATTCTAGGATTAAAAGATTGTGCAGAGATTGTTCTGGCATCTTCATCAGGAGTAAACAGACCTCCAGTAAAGGCTTTCTAGCTTTTCTTTTTGCTATTGTTTTGATCTTCTATTCTTTTTTTTTTCAGAGCAGCATATATTTATTGGGGGAAAGAAAGCTTCTGTCCAAGAGAAGGACAGAAGGGGGACCCAAGCAAGTTGCCCCTATGTCCTATTATTGTTTTCTTAGAAGTTGCTGGCTATGATCTTGGGAAAGTTATCTCACCTCTATGTCACCTATTTATCCATCTCTCCATCCTTCCATTTATTTATCCATCAAACCATCCACCCATCCATACCTCTGTCCATCCACATGAATCAGTAAAGTAGCTATTCAAGACATATTTCCTGAGTGTGTATGATGGCCTAAGATGTTCCTCTACTGAATGACAACTAAACAGAAAATGATAATTCCGACAGCTTAGTCTGGGACAAAGGGTGTTCTTGGACTCCAAAGGACAGCACTCCAGCCAGTCTTGGCAGAGCTGCTAAGAAATCCCTGAAGTGAGCCTAAAAGGATGCAAAGCAACCAACCAGGTAAATGATAGAAGGAGGCCAGTGCAGCAGGAGGCCACTGCATGTAGAAACTCAGCCCCCAGCCTCAGGGTGAGATCAGGATGACAGAGCCTGTGCACAGGGAAGAAAGATAGTGCAGCTAGAGCTGGGTAGTAAACAGAACACAGAAGGTTTGCATCCCTTCATTGGACTCTGCTCAGGATCTGAAGATAGACCGTCAATGAAAAGCTTTTAGTAGGGGTCATGAATGGAATTGAATGTTGGACACAATCCAGCACTTCTGGTGCCATTCTGTTTGGCATTCATAGTAGCAAATGTAAAAAAAATTTTAAAATAATAATCCTTTGAAGACTGTAGAGGAGTGCTATGTGCACCATAGCTAAGAAAATGATGGAAAGGGTTTAAAGCAATCACTTCCCACATCCTGGTATGCTCAAGAACACTCCCCATAAGGAGCTAACACAGTCTGCACGTGTGAATCTTTCAATACCACTGTCACCTCAGGCAAGCCTGAGCATGTACACATACCTGTCAAGCAGAGCTTTATTAGTTATTTGAAAAAATAGAGTTATATGCAAAGAACTATTTTGTAACTTTCTTTTCCTACTAATGTGCTTCCAGATCCACAGAATTAGCTTTTGACTATTCCTTTCAATGACTATCTAGTATTTTGGAAAGTTACACCAAGATTTTATATGCGTTATTTCTTTCTTAATGAATCTTCAAGTTGTGGCTACCCTGCATAGCGGGACTTATCTGGTCCAAACCCAGGCACGCTGCATGAGTGAGACCCCCTTCTGCACCCTTAGGACCTCGCCTCCACCGCACCCCCCACATCTGCCGAGTGAGTGAGAACTTCTGCCGGGTTCTCACAACCCCCAGATCCAGCCCTAGCACAGGCCCAGGAAATGTGTGAGAGAGCTTCTCCCCTCCCCTAGCCCCCTTGTCCCCTTCAGATGCAGCTCAGGCCTGCCATACAGGCCTAGGGTGAAACTCTGCAGCTGTAGTCTTTGCAGAGAGAGTAGGGGACAGAACCATCCAGCTAGTCCAGGAGCAGACCATCTTGTCAGAGGGGCACAGTAGTTTCACTCCCAAGGGCTACAGCAGGAAGGAGCTGAGAACAGCAGCCAGACCCAAGCCAGGCACAACAGGATAAATTCAAACTTTCTAGACCTACACCTGAATTTTAGTAGGAGCTAAGGTTATAACTACACCAAAGCTCTACAACAAAGTTCAGAGGACAGTGTTATACAAAATGACAACGAGAAGGAGCAAAATGCAATCTCAGACTCCAAGCCCACCCATAACAAGTGCAGAGGACAGTAGCACAGAATAAATTGGGAATCACACAGCTGAAATCAATGAATCAATTGTGTCTGAAATAAAGAAACAACTGCAGAAACAACGGTATAGAGGAACTCAGACTGGAAATAAAAATTAATAGCATCTGAACTAAAGAATCAAGTGCAGAAATATATAGAGGAAACTCAATGCTCATCCAGAACAAGGGGAGAGGACATTAGCTCAGCTGAAATCTACAAATTAATAACGTCAGAAGTAAATAAGAAATAGTAGAAAGGTATAGAGAAACTCAGCAGAATTAATTTCTGAAATAAAAAAAGAAAACTCTAAATTCAAAGCACCTGAAGTTAAGAATCAAATACAGACACATGGAGGAAACCCAATCTGAAAGAAGCTCTGCACTAAAAGAATTAATAACTGCTTCTAAAGAAGACACCGGTAAAAAATAGAGGAGATTAGGAAAATGACGGAGTCCTTGAAGGAGCAATACAGGAAAGAAATAGATTGCATGAAGCAAAATCAAAGAGACACAGAGGAACTTAAAATCTCAACCATGAGCATGCAAAGCCATTTGAGTGAAAGTGAAGACAGAGTTTCAGATTTTGAAGACGCGGGTGCAGCTAGTGGAAAGGTAAGAAAAGAGCTCTTAAAAACAACTAGGATGCAGGAAAGAATAATTCATCACTTGCAACACTATGCAAAGATGAACAATGTGAGACAAATAGGTATCAATGAGAAAGGAGTCAATACAAATGTCATTAAAAAATATAGGCAGAAGTAATAGCAGAAAACTTCCCAAATATGAGGAAACAATTGGACATCCAGGTAACCAAAGCACAGAGAATGCCAAGTAATCTCAACTCAGTTAAAAACACAGCTAGACATATAGTAGTCAAGATTCCAGAAATCCAGAATAAGAATAATATACTGAAAGCTGCTTGAGAAAAGAAGCAGATCATATTCAAAGGAAAACCCATCAGAATTACGGCCAATTTCTCCTCACAAAACATGAAGGTAAGAAGCGCATGGAGCAGAGTACTTCAAATCCTCTATGAAAACAAATTCCAGCCTACACTACCATACCCTGCAAAACTCTCTTTCAAATGTGATGGAGAAGTGAAATACTTCTATGACATAGAACGACTAAAAAATTTCATGATGACAAAGCCATCCTTACACAGGCTACTGAAAGATGTTCTAGAGAGGGACCAAAATAATCAGAACTCCATGAAAGAGAACACAAGGAACCCACTAAGTAGGGAAAAAAACTAAACACAGGACAAAAAGGAGTAAACAACAGCAGGTAAATAACATGTCAAGCTTAAGTCAATACATTTCAATTATAGCCATCAATGTAAATAGACTCAATTCACCAATTAAGAGAAATTGACTGGCACAGTGGATTAGGAAACAAAACCCAACAATATGCTGCACACAGGAAACACACTTAACTCATAACTTATAGTCAAAGGATAGAAAACAATACTACATGCCCCAGTACATCAGAAAAAAGCAGGGGTAGAAATCCTGTTCTCAGACAGTCTCAATTTCAAACCAAGAATTATCACATGAAATAAAGAAGGCCAGTATATACTGGTTAGGGGAAAAATTCAAGAGAAAAAGCTAACACTTGTAAATATGCATGAACCAAACACAGGAGCACCAACTATATAAAACAAATCTTAATGGACATGAAAAATCTAATATCTAATATCACAATCTTAGCAGGAGACCTTAACACTCCCTTATCCCAAAAAGATAGGTCAACCAGACCAAAAATTTGCAGAGAAGTAGCAGAACTGAACAAGAACTTGAAACAAATGGACTTAGTGGCCATATACAGAGTGTTCCACCCAAAAACAGCTGAATACACATTTTTTTTCAGCTGCACATGGATCATTTTCTAAAATAGACCATATACTTGTCCATAGATCATGCTTAAGTATGTGCAAGAAAACAGAAATTATTCCATGCATATTATCCAACCATAGTACAATTAAACTGGAACTAAATGACAAAAGAAACCAGAAAACACCCCTGAATACATGAAAATTAAACAACACTCTACTCAGCAAGCAATGGGTCGCAGATGAAATTCAGCAATATCTGCAATTCAATGAAAATTCAAGGACAATTTATCAGAATTTATGGGATGTGATAAAAGCAGTTTTCATACGGAATTTTACAGCTCTGAACTTACACATTAAGAAAACAGAAAGGGAACAAATAAAAAGTGTAATTCTGCACCTCCAACAACTAGAAAAGGAAGAGAAAAAAAAAAAAAAAAAAAAAAAAAAAAAAAAAAAAAAAAAAAAAAAAAAAAAAAAAAAAAAAAAAAAAAAAAAAAAAAAAAAAAAAAAAAAAAAAAACACACCCAGAACCCAAAGAGGAGAAGCAATCATAAAAATTAGAGCAGAAATGAGCTCCACTGAGATGAAGAAAAGTTAAAATAATTAATGAATCAAGAAGCTGGTTCTTTGAAAGATTAAATAAAATTGATAAGCCCCTAGCTAACTATATCAAAAAGAGGAAAGAAAAAATTCAAATAAAAACAATAAGAATTAAAAGGTGTATTCACCATAGACCCACTGGAAATTCCGAAGATTATCAATAGCTATTTTGAAAATTTTTACTCTCACAGTTAAGAAAACACAGATGAGATGCATAGATTCCTAGAGAGGTACAAATTACCAAAACTGAATCAACAAGACATAACCACTCTCAGTAGTCCAATGGAATATGAGATGTAATAAAAAACTACTGACAAAGAAAAGTCCAGGTCCTGATGGATCAGGTGAATTCTACAAGAAATTTATGGAAGATATATGCCCTATACTCCTCAAACTGTTCAATGAAATTGAAAAGGAAGCAGTCTTCCCAAAATCATTACTGGAGGCAAGTATTATACTGATACCAAAAAGAGAGAAGACACAACTAAAAAAGAGAATTACAGGCCAAACTCCCTCATGAACATAGATGCAAAAATCCTCAATAAAATCCTAGCAAATAGAATACAGCAAGTCATCAAGGAGATCATACACCATGATCAGGTAGGATTCATTCCAGGTTAGGTTTTTTTTTCCTCAGGGATGCAAGGATGGTTCAATATTTGAAAATCTATAAATATAATATGCTATATCAATAGAGAGAAAACTAAAAACCACATGATCATCTCAATTGATGCAGAAAAAGCTTTTCACAAAGTTCAACACTCATTCATGTTCAAACACCTGCAGAAAATTGGAACAGAAGGCCTCTATCTCAATTTGATTTAGCCGTCTATGACAACCCAAAAGCTAATAAAATTCTAAATGGGGAAAAACTGAAATATTTTACTCTTAGATCTGGTACAGGAAAACGATGTCCTCTATCACCCCTGCAATTCAATTTAGTTCTGGAATCATTAGCTATAGCTATTAGAGAAGAGAGAGAAATAAAAGGAAATAGAATAGGTAAGGAAGAATTTGTTATCATTATTTGCAGATGACACGATACTTGGAAGATTCAAAGAACTTCACCAAGAAGCTACTAATATTAATACCCAAATTCAGTAGCATAGTAGGATACAAAGTCAGTATCCAAAAGTCAATAGCTATCCTCTACATAGATAACAAATACATTGAGAGGGAAATTATAGAAACAATACCTTTTACAAAAGCACTGAGGAAAATGAAATACGTTGGAATTAATCTGACTAAAGAAGTCAAGGTCTTTTCAAGGAAAACTACATTAATCATAAAAAAGGGATCATATTTCAGCTTTTTGCTTGTTTTACTAGGGAGAGTATACGATATTTATGCATGTGTGTCTGGTTTATTTCACTTATGAGTATATGTTCAAGTGGCATCCACTTCATTATAAATGCTTCAAACTTATCATTCTTAATAGCTGAGTAATACTCCATTATATAGAAATACCACAAAAGGAAATGTACAGCAACAACTAAAATCAATTGAGTCAGATTAGGCAAAATGAATGGCATATGCTGCAGGATACTAATCAGCTTTTCTTCTGGATGGTTAGCAACCTAAGTTCACAAATCAGAGTTGGAGGAATAGAAGAGCCACAAGGCCAGCCAACATTTTGGCCCTAGCCTTTCAAGGTCAGCGAAGACTCAGGACATAGGAGAACCTGTACTGAAACATCATGAAACTCAGTTGAGCTCCAAAGTTTCTGAACAAGATTGTGGAGCCACAGAGGAAAAGATTGAAGTTCTATAGTGTGCCTGGGGAGAGTCACATGGAGAGAAAACTTTCTCTCAAGCTCTCACAGAGAGCAAACTGGTTAAGCATTGGCCGTGACTCATCCACATGGATGACACAGACAAAGGATCTACAGAATAATGTACAGGACTACAAGATAAGCCCTGAGGGGAATTCACTGACCACATAAGAAACATAAAGTACATGTGTTGGTATATAAGTCTTGCTCTATCTAGGTCTTAACCATCCAGCAGAAAAGTATAAAAATGAAGTATACATCGTAGGGCCATAATATTAAGCTGAGCTGTAAATGCTATGGTCAACAACTTCTTCAGATAACTCACTATTGTTGTGGAATGCTGGACTGTGTTGGATTGTGTTGTCAAGTTCAAGCACCTAAGTTAGTTGAATGGCAATGGAGTGCCCATCTTTGACAGGTGCAGACAAAGGAAGGTGTATAGAAAGGAAGAATCATGATGTGTGTGTATGGACAGTACAGTTGGGATAGATAATGCTGTGCTTCTACATAATCCTATGAGAGGCAAGGTTTGCACTAATGGTAGTTGGACAGGATATTATGTCGGCTTCTAGTACTATAGACAAACACTAGGAAAATAACAAGGCAGAAAGTATTAATTATTGAATCTTTGATGTAATCCAGGTATAAAAATAAGATAAGCAAATAGCTACACTCTCTTTATTTACTGATAAGAGACATACGGTATAATAATGTCTGTAAGTATAATATCATGTATGCACCTTTTATGATGCCAAAACATTATGAAAATAAATAAAGCTTTTTAATTAAATCATTTGGAAAAAAAAGGGATCATAGAAGACTTTAGAAAACAGAAAGGTATTCTTTGATTCTGCATAGGAAGAACCAACACTGTAAAGATGGCCATACTACCAAAATTGCCATACAGAATTAATGCAATCCCTAGTAAACTACCACCAACATATCTCACAGAGTAGAGAAATCATTCCTAAATTTTTTTGGAACCAGAAAATACCTAGAATAGCAAAGGCAATCCTGGGCAACAAAGACAAGGCAGGAGACATTACAAGCCCTGACTTGCAACTATACTACAGGGCTACTGTGATAAAATCAATATGATACTGGCAACAAAATAGATCTGAGGATCAGTGGAATAGATTAGAAGACGCTGAATCCTCTATGAACACACTCAGCCATCTTATCCTTGAAATAGGGGTCAGACATACTCACTGGAAGAAAAATAGCCTCTTTAACAAATGGTGCTGGAAGTACTGGCTCTCTACATGCTGAAAACTAAAACTTGACCTAGCTCTATCACCATGCACTAAGCTAAAGTCAAAATGCATTAAAGATCTAAACATTCAAACAGAAACACTAAATCTCCTAGAAGACAAAGTAGGAGGATCTCTTGAAGACATGGGGGTAGGCAAAGAGTTCATGAACAAAAATGAAATCGCATGGGTAACACTTGAAAGAATTAATGACTGGGACCTCCTCTTATTGAGAAGTTTTTGCACATCAGAAGAAATTACCAACAAAGTGAAGACAACCCACAAATTTTGAAAAAATCTTGACAAATAAGTATTCAGACAAAGATCTGCTCTCTAGAATTTATAAAGAACTAAAACACATTAGGGTCCCAACATTTAAAGACCCAACCCAGAAATAGGCATCTGAGATGAATACACACATCTCAGAGGATGAAATTAAAGAAGAGAATAAAAATATGAAAAAATGCTCCACATCAGTAGCTATCCGTGAAATGCGAATTAAAACAACACTGACATACTATCACACCCCAGAAAGAATGGGTATCATAAAGAAATGAACCAACATATGTTGGAAAGGCTGTGGGTAAAAAATAACCCTTCTTTTTTAAATTTATTTTTATTTATTTATTTATTTACTTACTTATTTATTTATTTAATTTAACTACAAATGTCAATCAGACAGTTTCAAGACACCTTAACAATACAGATTTGATAAATTAATACACGGCAAACTGTTTTCATAATATTTGGTATTGTACAAGGTGCATACATGATATTATATTTACAGATATTATTTTAGCAGATATCTCTTATCAGTGAATTGAGTGTAGCTGCTTACTTATCTTATTTTTTAATACCTGAATTATATCAAAAATTCAATAATTATTTTCCTAATGGATGACCGTAGTACTAGAAGCCGACATAATATCCTGTCCAACCAACATTAGTGCAGATCTTGCCTCTCATAGGATTATGTAGAAGCCCAGCGTTATCTATCCCCATTGTACTGTCTATGCACACACATCATGATTTTTCCTTTCTATACCCCTTCCTTTGTCTACATCTGTCAAAGGTGGGCACTAATAAGCATTGTCATTCAACTAACGTAGGTGCTTGAACTTGACACCCCAATCCAACACAGTCCAGCATTCCACAACAATAGTGAGTTATCCGAAGAAGTTGTCGACCATATCCATTTACAGCTCAGCTTAATATTATGGCCCCGCGATGTATACTTCATTTTTATACTTTTCTGCTGGATGGTTAAGACCTAGATAGAGCAAGACTTATACACCAACACATGAACTTTGTATTTCCTATGTGGTCAGTGAAGTCCTCTCAGGGTTTATCTTGTAGTCCTGTACATTATTCTGTAGTTCCTTTGTCTGTGTTATCCATGAGACAGCCCACAAATTTTGAAAAATTCCTAACTAATAAGCAACCAGACAGAGGACTACTGTCTAGAATATATGAAGAACTAAGATATAACAGGGCCCTCAAATTTAAAGACCCAATTCAGAAATGGGCATCTGAGATGAATACACACTTCTCAGAGGACGAAATTAAAGAAGCAAATAAATATATGAAAAAATGCTCCACATCACTAGCCATTCGTGAAATGCAAATAAAAACAACACTGAGATACCATCTCACACCAGAAAGAATGGCTATCATAAGGAAATCAACCAACAACAAATGTTGGAGAGGTTGTGGGGAAAAGGAAACACTTCTCCACTGCTGGTGGGCATGTAGACTGGTACAACCATTGTGGAGGTCAGTGTGGAGGCTCCTCAAAAGAATAGGACTAGAAATCCCATTCAAGCCAGCTATCCCCCTACTGGGAATTTTCCCAAAGGATTTGGATACATTGTATCATAGAGACATATGTGTACCTATGTTTATAACAGCACAATGTGTGATAGCAAAATCTTGGAAGCAACCAAGATGTCCATCACATGAGGAATGGTTGAAAAAGATGTGGTATTTCTATATAATGGAGTATTACTCAGCTATTAAGAATAAGTTTGAAGCATTTATACTGAAGTGGATGCCACTTGAACATATACTCATAAGTGAAATAAACCAGACACACATGTGTAAATATCGTATAGTCTCCCTAGTATAACAAGCGAAAAGCAGAAATACAAATGGAAAGGTACAACAACTAAAATCAATTGAGTCAGATAAGGCAAAGTGAATGGCATATGCTGCAGGATACTAATCAGCTTTTCTTCTGGAC
>PVKA01007977.1:10686-75217 GCA_004027165.1 Ctenomys sociabilis
CTTTCAAGGTCAGCGAAGACTCAGGACATAGGAGAACCTGTACTGCAACATCATGAAACTCAGTTGAGCTCCAAATTTTCTGAACAAGGAGATTATGGAGCCACAGAGGAAAGAGATTGAAGTTCTATAGTGTGCCTGGGGAGAGTCACATGAAGAGAAAACTTTCTCTCAAGCTCTCACAGAGAGCAAACTGGTCAAGAATTGGCCGTGACTCATCCACATGGATGACAGAGAAAAATAACCCTTCTCTACTGTTGTTGGGAATGTAGACTTGTGCAACCATTATGGAAATCACTGTGGAGTCTCCTTTAAAAACTAGGACTGGAAATCCCATTCAAACCAGCTATTCCTCTACTGGGAATTTTCCCAGAGGACCTGAAAATATCAAACATAGTGATGTATGCGTACCTATGTTTATAGCAGCATAATTTATGATAGCCAAATCCTGGAAATAATCAAGGTGCCACGTGAGGAATGGATGAAAAAGATGTGGTATTTTTATACAATGGAGTATCACTCAGTTATAAAGAAAGATAAAATCGAAGCGTTTATAATTTATATGAAGTATATCTTCAAGCGCATGTCACTTGAACATATACTCATAAGTGAAAAAAAAAACAGACCTACATGTGTAAATATCGTATAGTGTCCGTAGTATAATAACTGAAAAGAAGAATTACAAATAGAAAGATATAACACAATTAAAAGGAAAGCAAGTACTTGAAGACTAGACAATGAAGAAAGAGCAGGGAGAAGAGCTAAGAAACCCGACAGAGGTAAAGCCATACAGTTATATGTAAAAGTTGGGTAAGGCAATGATCTTGAGAATCTTCAGAAGATTTTCAAATCTAGCAGTTAATCTGAAAGGATTAACTGTATACCCTGATTAACTGTATATGCTGATACCTGTGAACTAAGCAACTGCACTGAAGATGGCAATTTGTAATAGTAAGTTCACTCTTGCAGTGCCTGTCATTCTGTTCTTGTGAATATGTGCTGCTCGTCATGACATACTGGCTGCTGCCGTGCTGTTTCTCAGGTAGATTTTTTTTTTTTAAAAAAAGGAGGGGGGTGGTGAATCAAGGCAGGAGACAGGCAAAGGAATGTTGTGGGACTGTCCTGCTACAATGCTGTATATGGTTAGATTTCTAAACTTACGTGTAAACATATATAATTGTTTATTATTATTTTCAAAATATATTTTAAATTTTTTATATTTTGTAGGGTCTTAAATTTAACATATCAATACTTGATGAAAAATATCTGTTCCATGTGAAGCCTAATATGTTTGATATTCAGACAGATAGTGAGGTTAAACTTAACAGCTTAGATTGTACGATAATAATAACATGCTTCTCTTCTGGAATGTTAATAACCTAAGTTTGCAGACCAAAAATTAGACAAGAAGGAGGGCCACAAGGACAGCCAACATTTTGGCCCTAATCTTTCAAGGTCAGTTAAGACTCAGGACATATGGGAACCTGTACTGTAACATTATGCAACTCAGTTGTGCCCCAAATTTTCTCATCAAGGAGAATATGGGGCCAAAGAGGAAAGTGATTGATGATGTAGAGTGTGCCTAAGGAGAGTCATATGGAGAGAAAACATTCTCTCAGGCTTTCCCAGAGAGCAAATTGGTAAAGCAATGGCCGTGACTCATCCACATGACTGACCCAGACAAAGGATCTACAAACTGCAGGGTCTCAGGATAAATCCTGAGGGGATTTGGCTGACCTTAATTAGATACAGAAGCTACAATTCTTGTTACATAAGTCTTGCTTTATCTTGGTTTTAACCATCCAGCAGAAAAGTATAAAAATGAAGTATAAGAGGTAAAGCCATTTTATTATGCTGAGCTGTAAAAGGCTCAAGTCAAGAACTTCTGATATTGCCAGACATACGGAAAACCCAATACTATTATGGAGAACTGGACTATTTTGGAATATTTTGCTGAATTTACACACCTATAACAGTTAAATGACAAAACTAAGCAGAAAGAGGGGATACAATTGAATGACCATTTTATATTTGTAGATTCAAAATAGTTAATATAGATATGCAGCTACATTCTTTTAATTCAATGAATAGAGGGATCTGTTCTAATAGTGTTTGTAAATAGAATATCATGTTTGCATCTTGTAGAACAAATAACCACTAAGAAAACAATACGCAATGTATTAATTTTTGAAAGTATCCTACTAATTTGATTTGAAACTGTCTCACTGCTATTTGTTTTTCAATAATATTATGGAAAAAATAAATCTTCAGGTTTTCAGTTTTCTTTGATCAGTACCAAGATTCATTAAATATTTTTGTTCAAAATAGGACATGTGCTGGTAGTTTTATTGTTCTATGACTACTAGAAATCAAAGTTTCCTGGATCCAAAGTTTCCTGGATTCTGAGTTCCACAGTGGTTGCAGTAGTTTCACATTCAACTGTTTGTATATATTTTAATAGATTCTCTTTAATAGAAGTTACCATTCTAAGTGGCTGGGTCACTTGCTTTGTCTTCCACAAAACATGAGAGCACCTAATGCCCCAGGGGAAGACCAGAGAAATGATATCAGCCCAGGGTGAGGCTGAGGGGAGAGTGGTGCATGAGGGAGAGACAGCGCAGACTAGAGTTCTGTCATGTATACATGTCATGTCTTCTTTGTCCATTCACCTCTTGATCGACATAGTCATGGCTTGTGGCTAGATGGCCTTCCAATGCCTCATAGGTGTGGTTTCATTAGAGAAGGCTGGATCTAGAGTGTGCAATGGTGGATTAAGGGTGCATGAGTACTAAATTAGTGCACTGATTAGCTTTGCCCTGCCCTAATCTTGGCATCCTGGGTACAATAAAGGGGCAAAGAGATGCTGTTAATGTCCTTTGCTTGTTTGCTTTTGCTACTTTCTGCCCGCCATGACCTGCTTCTCCTTTTGCAATGCCACCCTGCCTTGGAGCCAGGCTGAAACCTCTATAAATTGAGCTAAATGGACTTCTTCTTCTTGAGCTTTGGGTGTTGGGTATTTGGTCTCAACAATGAGAAAAGTAGGACAGAGAGGTAGCCCTCTTCCAAGCTTTCACTATTATTATTTGTAATCAGGGGTATGCATGCATCAGTGTGGTCCATTGATTTTGGCTCTTTTGGGAAGATACCTAGATGGGAACAGCTGGGTTAAATTAACTACAGATTTTAGTTTTCTTGAGAAATCTCTACACTGACTTCCATAGTGGTTGCACTAGTTTACATTCCTTTTCCTCCAGAGCCTCACAGTTGTTTGATGTTATTTGATTTCTTAATGATAGCCTTTGTTTCTGGGGTAAGGTAAAACTTTGTATTGCTTTAATTTTTGTTTTTCTAATGGCCAGAGATACTGAACATTTTTTCATCTGTTTATTAGCTATTTGCCCTTCTGAGAAGTATCTATTCATCTCACTTACCCATTTTTTGAAAGGCTCTTTTATTTGGAGAGGAGGATCTGTGTTTCTTGAGTCTTTTGTAGGAAGCAGGGTCACCTTGAGACCTTAATATCAGGTGAATTAAACCAGGCACATAGGGTTTCTTATAGCAGAAACCTAAAATATAAATAAAGAGCAAGATAAAAAGGTAGATGCCAGGAGGCAGGGAGATAGATGTTTTGCAAATTGCAAGGACACTAAGAGGTCGAAGGGGGGGCAGGGAGAGGTGAAGGGGAGGAGCATGAACTAGGGTGTGATATGTACATGGACAACTCTCCAGCGCAGATGTGCTTGTTATGTACTGTAAGTATGTGCTAATGAAAATCAGAATGAAAAAGGGCACAGCGCAGAGTGGGTAGTAACGGGTCTTTGTTATGGCTGGTGATCCTGCCCGGATCACCAGGATGGCATCATGTAGGCTTGAGTACTGAGCACTACTCCTGGCTTTCTCTAAAGAGCAGCTCCTTCCTCTTTGGACAGTGGTGAGGCAATGTTTTTCCTTCCTTTCTTTAGTATTTCTCTCCTGGCTCCCATCACCTTTCACTGACTCTTCATTAGCTGGAGGATTTCCTTTGTCTGAACTTTGTTCCAGCCTGGCCTATGATTATTAAGCAACTTAACAAGAGCACAGTGCTGGGGGTAGGAAGGGTGGTGATACCCCGCATGAAATGATGAGGGTTTTCAAATAGCTCTGGATTTATTGAGAACAGTAATTTAAATTAGGGACCAAGGGAAAAATGTGGACTCAGTGTTTAGGTGTAGATTGTCTGGTTGGGTGGTTGATTGTGAGTTAAACACTAAGGATCAAGACATCATTTTGTTCTTAGCAGAGGTAAGGAAGAAAGCATTAAATCACATGCAACTTCTTTTGGAAACAAGTATGGTTTGGAGGTTTATCTATGAACTAGGATCACAATGTAGTTAAAGTGACTCTCAGTTGTGTAAATGCCTCTTGGACTGTCTGGAGCAGATACAGTACCCTGAAGTTTCTTTAGGTGTTCAGTAAAGGATCATTTTTAATTTTATTTCTTGGGTGTTCACTTGTTTATTTATTTATTTGGTACAAGGTCTTGCTGTGTGCAGTCTGAACTGTGGTTCAGACTGGTAGTAGTCCTCCTCTCTCAGCCTCTGCAGTGCTAGGATTACAGGTGTGAGCCACCATGCCTAGTTTCAGTGGCTGGCAGGGCCAGGACTGACGTGTCATGTACCGGGGATTGAACCTGAGTACTTGTGCTTGCCAAGCAGATACTTAGATCACTGAACTATCTCCCCAGCCCTTAAAAATTTATGTGTTTATTGATTTATTTGGTACAGGGTCTCCTTCCACAGCTCTGACTTGCAGTGCTCCTCCTGTAGTAGAGGAGTATTGAGGAGATGGGAAGTTGCTGATGAGCTGCACCTGGGAGGATATGCAAATGACTCTATTATGGAAACACCGGAACTGCAGCACATGGCAAGCAAACTGCCTTTGAAAACGTATTCCAGTGTTGTGTTCAGTAAATAAAACTGAAATGAAGCATTTCTTTACTTATTTACAATTTTAAAATTCATCTTAAAAGTCTAGATTTTATCTGTGTGTAAATGTGAGATACACGGATGGTTTCTGTGGATAGCCTCTATTGATATTCCTTAAGGAAATGCATGTATCCACTTCAAAAATGCAAGTGATTCAGAAACACATGAAACGAAAACTAAAATTGCTCCCTTACTTCTTGACCTTCGCAGCAGGGTAACCATTCTACTGTGTGTCCTTCTGGGGAACAGAAAGGTTTTAGACGTACACGGATGCGTACATGGAGTTAGCACACACATAAGTACACAGGTTCATATGTACATACATAGAGAGGGGTACACACATAGACATATACACATATACTATCTTGACTCTTTTCTGTATCAGCATATGTAACTATACTTCACTTTTAAAATCTTGAAGTGAAGCTTGTACACAAAGCAAACCCATTGGAGTATATGCTAGATAATTTTAAAAATTATTTTATTTTAAAGAATAAAAACAAAAGCAAGAACACAAATTAGAAACAAGGACAGAAATAGGGTAATGCACAATACATATGTTACAGGTTTTTCAAACAAGAATAGCTATGTCACAATGGTGGATATATTATCTATTTTTGTCATCAAATCTGTTGCCCAGATTAGCAGATATAGTTATGTAAGATTGGATGTATGATTGAGTATTACCACTTGCTTTCAAGAAGTCTTAAATTTTTGTTCTTTTCTCTTTTATTATTTAAAAATTTTAACATAATTAAAAAAATTATGTTAAAGAGAGTATAATAATTGATGTGACATTAGAAATGGTACACATTTAGAAGACCAAGATGATAGGTATTCAAGGATAGATTTTTGTATTACACATTGCTCTCCTCAATGTAGTTGCTTACTTTGCAGATATCAGCATGCAGATTTAGTCAAGGTGAAAATTCTACAAATTAACTGTTATTTTCAAAAAACTGATGGAAATCCTTAGGACAATCATTTCAGTCATCCTGTATATATACTTGCATGTTTTTCCCTCTACTTTTTTTCATATCTTTTCTTTCTCTCATCTTCATTGTTTAATCCATAAGTTCCTGTTTCTTTCCACTTTACTATACCTGTTATACCTACCCTAGATTATTTTTGAGAATTAAAAGCACTCATGTATGAATTGCAAAATAAGATATAGTGTATTGCCATTATCTTGAGATGCTCCCTCATGCCCCTGGTTACATTTCATTCCAGTTTGGAAATCTATCTTTTATTCTCTGACGATCCCGTTAATGAGGTATTCTGATTTTCTTGTGTCTAATGTTTTCATGTTGTATTTTTATATCCTTTAATCATTTTAACTCTTTATATTTAAATTAAGTTTTATGATAATCTATAGTCAGGATTTGGATTTTATAAAATGTTTATGTTTAATTATTTACATTATTTGTATTTAATGGAATTATATAAAAGGGCTTAACTTTACCATCTTGCTTTTTGTTTTCTATTTAAACTATCTATCCTCACCCCTGTTATGCTTACAAAACTATTTAGAATTTTTTGGTGTTCTGTTTTGCCTTTCGAGTAATTATGTTTGCTTCATTTTCTTACTTATTTGGTTGATAATGATCCATCTCTTCAAGTAATAGGATCATGTAGGGTTCTGTTGGTCTCTCTATAGTCCATGGGAGAAAATGGCAAGAGGAATCAGAAAATAAAGACAAGATAATAGCTGAGGTCAGGTGGTGGACCAAGCCTGATAGGGAAAGGCCCCCAGAACTTATTTGTACCTCTGCAGAGTTACAAGACACAGTGTTGCCTAGTGACTAGCAGCCCAACAGGTCCAGGCAGGATGCTTTTCTTAAGACAGGGGGAGCTTGACTGCTTTCAGCTATGAGGCTTCCTCCTGCCCTCCCCATAGGATCACCTTCCAGCTTCAGCCTCCTGACAGGGTCAGGCTTTATGTACCATGTTTACTGTACATTACCAGTTCCTCCTCTTGTGTTTGTGCCTTAGTCATGCATTTAATTTCTCTCCACGTTGTAGAGCACACACACATTCAATGAATGATCTTCTAAAGAAACCAATAAAATAAACAATATTGCCCAGTGTATTTCTCTCTTCTGGCACTTTTGGTCCCTTTGTAGAAGTTCCCAATTCATCCACTGTCCCTTTCTCTAGCTTGAGGAACTCTTCTTAACATTTTTAATACTACAGCTCTGATAGTCATCTTTCATCTTTGTTTAGCTGAAAAATGTCTACTTAATTTTTATGTTCAGTAAAATTTTGTAGAACAACGTGTATAACTTTAGGCTGGCAATGTTTTCATGTATTTAGTACAAGGTCTACAGGGTCTCACTACATGGATCTTACTCATGGTGATCCTTACTGTTCTCAGCCTCCCAAGTACTGGGATTACACGTGCATGCCACCATACCCAGTCTCGATCATCTTCTCAATGTGCTCTGAGGGCAGGGCTGGCTCAGCACATCAGGGATCAAACCCAGGTCCCTGCTTCTGTCTAAGCAGGCACTTTAATCTGCTGAGCTATCTAGCTGGCCCTCATAAGCTAGCTCTTTCAAAAATCACTTTTCAATGTTTTTGCTGTGTTCTGGCTTACATGGAAATATTTTTTACATTTGTTTTCAATGTAATTTTGCTTCCATTTTCTAAGATTTTTTCTTTTTGGGAGCTTTTTTTGGGAGAAAAGGTTACTGGGAATCAAACTCAGGACCTTGGGCTTGCCAGACAGAGACTTAAACCATTCAACTATCTCCTCAGCTTAAGATTTTTTCTTTATCACCTGTTTTTATAAATTTGGTTATATCTTTGTTGACTTCTGTTTGTTTTATTCTATGCTAGGTTCTTTGATCTTCGGAAGGCTGAGGCCTAATAATTTTCAACAGATCTGAAGAATATTCAAATGTAATTTTAAAAATTTTACTTTTTTATCCTTCTGATATTTCAATTTTATGTGCATAGATGATTCTCATTGCTCCACAGGCTGGTGAAATTCCAATCATTTTAATTTTTCAGAGCTTTTACCTTTGGCCATCATTTTGGATGGTTTGTATTTTTGTATCTTTAGGGTTATGAATATTTTCTTACATGTATTCTATTAAGGTTACTCTACAACTTTTTCCTTTTGGATAATTGATTTTTCAAATGTAGAAATTCCATTTAAAGCTGTTTTTAAGAATCCATATTTCTCTCTATTTACAAGTTTTTCTTTACATTTCAGATCTTAATAGCAGCTATTTTAGCCCTCGTTTGCTGAAGCCAGCATCTCTGTCATCCCTGAGTGTGTCTCTCCTACCTTTAAGTCACATTATCCTACTTCTTCACATGTCTAGCAATTTTTATTAGATTGTAGGCATCACAATGACAGGGAGGCAGGAAACTGGGCAGGGTCACAGGAAGCCTTTCTCAATTCCTGGGCCCTGGCCACCTCCAGGGCTGGGCCGGCACCCTGAGAACTGCTGGAGCTGATTCAGCCAAGTTGACACAGTGTATCAACTAACACAAGCATGAAAGTCAAGGCTGTGCCAAGCATAGATGTCTTGTATGGCCCCTTGCCAGGGAAGCTCAAGGGCCTGAGTTCAATCCCTGCTTCAAAAAAAAAAAAAAAAAGAATGAATGGGCCAATGGCCACTGTACCCCAGGATCCCAGGCTCCCTGCAGGTGCTTATCCAGCCTAGTTGGGTGCTAAGAGAGTCTCTCCTCCCTCTGTGTCATTGTTTCTTTTTGATAGGCTCTTGCAGTAATGTACCCTGCTAATAAAGCACACCTTGGCAACCAGGGCAAACCAGGTTTGTCCTTTTGTTGTAGACAGCTAAATTAGATAGAAATATTTATCCTATTTATATATATATATATATATATATATATATATATTCTTTTCATTACAAAATGGTCCTTCATTTATATCCTTCTTTTTTGTTTACTTTTGTCACAGATGGATATTCCATTGCCATTCAAATATTATAGGCGCGTGAATTCAGCAAAATAATCCGATATAGACCAGTAGTCCACAATAGCAGAACTGGCAATGTCAGAAATTATTGACTTGAGCCTTTTACAGCTCAGCATATTAATATGACTTTACTTTTTATACCTTGTGTTTATACTTTTTCTGCTGGATGGTTTAAGACCAAGTTAAAGCAAGACCTAGATAACAAAAAAATATAACTTTGGTATCTGACAAGGTCAGTCAAATCCCCTCAGGATTTACCCTGCAATCCTGTATAGCAGTTTGTGGATCTTTTGTCCGTGTCAGCCAAAATAGGGTAGATATACAGCTGCTTTCTCTTAGTTCAATGAGAAGAAAGACTTGTACTAATAGTATTTAGACAAAATATCATGTCTGCATCTTGTACTATAACTACTATGAAGACAACATTATGCAACGTATTAATTATTGTAACTGTCCTACTAACCTGTTTTGAAACTGTCTCATTGCTATTTCTTTCTCAATAAAATTAATAATAAAAATAAATAACAAAAAATCAAAAAATAGAAATATTTTAAAATTTTAATAATTTTTACCTTGATATACACACTAATGTTAACACAGGCACCTTGCTTTTTTTGTGCTTCATGTATCTTTGCCCAGTTTTGTTTTTAAGTTACATGATTTTGTTTAAGATGTGGCTATTGTAAGACATATAGTTATTATCAGTCCAAATATGAATGCTGACCTTTCTCTAGGGGACTTTATTATCATAATTGCTTTGGTACTTTGGCTTTTACTCTCATTCTTCTGTATTTTTGACTGACTCCCTTTTCCCCTATTTTTTGCCATACAGGATCTGTTTGTACTGCTTTTGTTTTCTTGAGTAATAAATATGTTTTCACACACAAAAAAGGAAAATATTATAGACATTCAGACAGGCCCAGGCCCTCTAGGAGGCAATATGGAAGACAAGGTGACTTCACAACTTTGGAAGGGGCAGACACTCTTATTGTGGGCCAGACCGTAAGACAAAAGAGGGACGCTTCTCAGCTCAGTGACACCTCCATGCCGTGCATTAATTTCACATCCTACTGTACAGTCCCCAAAATGCCGAGATAGAGCCTGGGATAACTCTAGTGTTTACTAGGGATGGGCATCAGAGACTGATACTTTAAATAGGTGTCAGTCACTTTGAGAAAGCCAGAAAGAGTCACTAACCCAACCCCCCCCAGGAACAGCTCCTGTTCTTTGTTCATGACTGCTTGCCAGGTGACTTGCTTCCCCACTTGATCCTAGATGTAATTAATTTTACCTCAGCAATTGTGCTCATAATCTTATTGGTTGACTATAGTTTTGTCCCACTTCATGCCCACCTAGCGAATTCACATGTTTTCCACTTCAGACCTATCTTACTTCATGATTTTGCTCTATAAAAATCCCTCCCCCTCAAAAAACAAAACAAAACAAAACAAAAAAGACAGACTTCTTGGCAAGCCACTCAGGTCCCCCTCTGTCCCTCTCTCAACAAAAGCTTTCTTTCTCCCAATAATTGCATTATGCTTTTAACTGCAATTGTACCTAAAATTCTTTGGTTTTAGAGAACACGAAATTGTCCCAGGTCTTCCTGTTTGGGAGTTTCATTCTCCTAAATCAGAAGGACGTAAATCATGGTGGGCCTAGTGCTCAATCCTAGCTTGTTAGTTTGGGGATTTTATTCATTTACTTTATTTTATTTGTTCTGCAGTTTAGGGAAAGGTTGACAGGGTGTTCAGGGTCTCACTACTAGATCGGACTCTTAGTGATTCTCCTGTTTTCAGCCTCCCAAGAGCTGGGATTACAGGCATGTGCCACCACGCCCGGTCTCAAACTGCAGTCTCAGTGCGCCCCCGGGGCAGCGCCAGCACAGCCGGCAGGGGATCAAACCCCTAGACCCTGTGCTTGCTTGCAGGCACTTTAATGCAGTGAGCTATTTGGCCGGCCCTAGTTTGGGGAGTTTAAAAATGAATTTGTGTATCAGAATGTGCCAAACATGAAAGAGTATGTCTGTCTTAATAACTTTTTTTTTTTTTTTTTTTTGTGGATCTTGCACTGAGTTCAGGAAGGAGAAAGGATATTAGAAGCAGAGGTATTGGTAGATATTTGGTTTCTGTTTAGTAGAACCTGAAGACATTTTTACTCTTAAATGACCCAGATTGTTCTGTTGATGTGTTAACCATAACTTTGTGTCTGCCCTAAGTTTGGAATCAGTTAAAAATCTAGGTTTGTGCTCTGTGTCAGGTACTTCCCTGCTCTGTGCTCTTTCAAGTTTCTTAATATGTTTGAGCCTCAGTTCCCGTCTCACATTTTCTAAATTTTTTTTTTGTAAAACAGACTGATAGTGTCCTCTTCTTCCCGGAGTAGCAGTGCAGATGCGAGCACCGGGTCCGCAGAGGAGGTGTACCCGCCTGACGCAGCAGGTGCTCTCCCAGTGGTAGTGGCCGCTCTGCACAAGGACCAGAAATGCATCCGCCCCGGACTCCCGGGCCGAGAGAGGCACCTGGTGTTCAGTGTCCGAGAGGGTGAGGTCAGAGTGGTTTAGGATACAAGGATGCAACACAGACTGGTGTCATTGTGCCCCACTGGTCACTAGGTGACATGGCTGCCTGTAGGTCTGCGCTACAGGGGATCCTGAGGCTGCCAGCCGTCCCTGCCCTGTGTACCGCATCTGCCTGCACTGCGGACACGGAGTCTTTGTAGGGAAATTTCTTCATGTCCAGGGTGGAGTGCAGGGGAAGAGTCAGGAGTGAAAGGGAGAAAGCATGCGGAGGCCTGGGCAGGTCCTCCTCCCGGCCTGGCAGCATCTCTTCCTAATGGCTCTCCAGAGTTGTGGAGCCTCCAAAGCAGATACGAATTTGTTTGGTCAAAGTTTCAAGGCTCATTAGAGAGGCCAAGTTGGATTTTCCCTGAGGAGCAACCAACTTTTTGGACAGTGGTTGAGGAAGCTTTTCCTTTTATTTCTTGGATAGCCCTCACCTTGGCTTCGGGCATCACTCTTCACTAATTTTTAACTAATTGGAGGGCTTTCTCTCTCTCTGGGTTAGGCTGACTTTTATGCTGATGATGGGCAATTATTAACCAGCCTGCTCACAAGACAGGGAAAGGGATGCGAACAAATAACCAGAGGCAATTTGCAAAGGGCCCCAGCGGGGTCAGTCTCCAAAGAAAATCTTGGGAAATCAAACTCACCTTGGAAATGTTTACTGTTTTATTACTTTGTATGGGTTATTAAAAAATCATCGGTCTATCTGGTACTTTGCTGGGCAATTTCTTACTCCAAGGTCTTGACTCAAACATTATCTGGCTCTCAGGGATGCCTTTCCTGACACCCTATCAGAACTTTTCCTCTCTCCTGTCATCCCACTTGTGTTTTTCCTTTTTGAGCATCCATCAGCAGCTTAAGCAGTTGGCTATAGATGTTTTCAGTGTTTCATCACCTGTGCATCTTCTTTGCTTCACTTGAGATCCACAGAGGGGACCATGCCTGTCTGATTCACTATTCTATTCCCTATAGCTAGAGTATAATTGGTACATAATAGATGCTCAGTAAATAACTGCTCAGTATTTGGGATAAAATGTGGTCTAGTAATAGTATTAGCATGAAACTGAAATAAATGCAGTGCTGGCTTCATGTTCTGGTTTTCTGTCCTGGTAGTTGTGTGATATTAGGAGAGCTACCATGGTAAGAGTGATTGATTGATCACTCTAGCCAGTGATTGATCAATGATTGATCCTGAAAGCACAAAGCTCTGGCATCCCTAATGCCAAATGAAAAGAAAGAGCAAAAAGAAAAAGCAGCCAGGAAAGTTACCTAAGTACTCACACACAAAAAGAAGAAAATGAGTAGGAGGGGAGGAAATGATGAATCGAAACCACTGTGCGCAGTAAGTGGGAGAAAAGAAGACCTCTCCAAGTGTTATCCATTAGTATTGGGGGGATTTTATTTTAGTTCATTCCCTTACTAATTCAGCAATAATTTCTTATGTGCTGCAGTCAGGTAGAGAGATTTCCATTAAGAGGGGAACTGTGTGGGGAAGCTTTTGTTCCTTTTCTTGCCCAAGTCTGGAAAAATCCACCTGCCTCAAGAGCAGCTTTTGACTTTCAACCCAATGCAGAATGCTCTCTCTCTCTCTGTTTTTTATAATTTATTTTTAAAAATCTTTTAATTACTTGATACAGGGTCTCAGTGTGAAGCTCAGACTCTGGTCCTCTTGTCTCATCCTCCCCAGTGCTGGGATTATAGGCATACGCCACCATGCCCAGTTTTGGTGGCCAGTAAGGCATGCCCTGGGTTCTGGAACTGTTGAGACATGTGGTACAGGGGGTTGAGCCCAGGTCCTTTCACTTGATGGGCAGGCACTTAGACTGCTGAGCTATCTCCCCAGCCCCAGAGTGGTCTCTTAATTCCTCCTTCCTCAAATAAGTGCTAGTAGATTCCATGGAAAAGGATTCTAAAATAAGCTTCAGTCAACATGGAGAATGATGATCTTGTTGACTGCTGGTGGAAGTCCAGGTGTGGAGATGAGCTAAGGAGGGACATGTTGAGGAAACTAAAGTAAGATCCTGGTCAATATTCAAGACTCACCTCATGGCTGCCCACAGAATGCCTGCTGCCATGTACGTAGGCTTTTTCATTTTTATTTCAGGTTTTCAAGCCCCTTCTGAAATTCAGCAGACACCAGTTTTCCCTGAGTGCCCAGAGCCTGCTTGTTGTTGAGTACTATATCGTATCCCCCTCCTTCCACTCGCAGGTGATTGGCCCCTGTGGGCCCCAGCGGCTCTTCTTCATCTCTTGCTGGAATTTATGGGGGCATGAGGATGTACATGAAACCAACACAGAGGGGGAGATGCATTGCCAACTCTGGGGTTAGGATCCTGGATTCTAGCCATTCTGTGTCCTACCTTATGTCCACAAATACACTGCTGTGGGTGTGACAGTCGTGTGCTGGCCAGACCCACAGAGATGATGATGTATACAAGGCCCCTATGCTAATGTGCCCTGGGGACCTTCTTCACCACCACGTGACAGTTGTCCATGCTCTCGCTGTCCAGAGGCATCCTGGTGTCCCTCCTTCCATGACACCTTTTAGTGTCATCACTTTGCCAACTGCTCCAGCCTGTAAGTGAGGACATATTCCTGGTATAGTCTCCTTCCTCACCCATCCACCCAGTCTCTGATCTTCCCAAATCTAGCCTCCTCCATGTGTCTCAACTTACCTCACCTCCCTCTGTTCTTACCCCACTCCCTAAATTCAGGTTTTCTTGTCTCCTTGCCATCCTTGCCATCTGAATCTCATCTTCCTCACTTTCCATAGCCAGATGCACCACTTCAGAGTGCTTGCTCCAGAACACAGTTTGCTGATTAAATCGCATCATAAATATCTTAATTGTTTTTCTCATGACTAAGATAAAATACCTAACACCTATAAGGGAGGAAAGAATTATTTAGCTCACAGTTTTTAGAAGTTTTATTCTATGTCTTGGTTACTTTTCTCTTTTTTTATGGGACAAAATAACCAGCACCTGAAATGAAGGAAAGAAAGGTTTATTTAGCTCACAGTTGCTGCAGGTTCAGTCCATACTCAGTTGGCTGCAAGGCAGAGTGGCACATGGCAGAGAGCAGCAGTTCATGGAAGTGGCAAAGAGTAAGAGCAAGAACAAGAACAAAAGGGAGGAGCATTGCAATTGCAACAGAGAGCAAGTCTGACTCTCTTATGTTGCATCCAGGCTGTCTACCCCAGGCCTGGTATAGCACTCACACCCAAAACCCTAGCAACACTCACACCCATAATCCCAGCACTGGGTCATGAATTAATCACAAACTCTAGAAGCCACCCCATGACTGTATGAGGCTTGGAGGGGACACCTAGGTATAAACCATAACATGCTATAACTGGCTGGTTCCAAGGTAGGGTGGCATGGCAGATAGGCCTCACAGAGGAAAGAATAGTTCACGGCAGGCTGAAGGTAGCAAAGCAAGTGAGGGACCTTAACAGTGTGTCCTTTCACCCCCTTTATATTCTATTTAAGGTACTGGGATTAAGACAGTGACAAACCAGTTAGTGAACTAATGTAGTAATCACACACCCTTAATCCCAACATCACACACTCTAGATCCACCCATCCTTTGGGGAGGACACCTAGACATAAGCCATAAGAAGGGACTTGTGTGCAGTTTATTGAATAAGCCTTCCTCCCTGTTTCTAAAAGCGGGATGAGTCCAGAAGTCTACTTTTGAGTCTGTCTCACGTTTTAGCTGGTAAGGGGTCCAGGATCAGATCCTTCTAGTTTGGGATGCTTCCCTCCCTAGGAAGCTATTCCCTCTTTTCTTTTTGGGTTACTACAAGTGGGAACACTGGCCTGTAATGCCCAGTGTACTTGTTGGTTTTCTCACTGCTAGGAAAACATCTACAATTTAAAGGTGAAGACTCACTAGGCTTATGGTTGCAGAAGGTCAAGTTCAGGGTTGGCTGACTCCAAGGGAAGATCATTATGGCAGAACGGTACAGCAGAGGGAAGTTACTTACCTCATGGTGGCTGGGAAGCAGAGCATGGGCAAGAGTGTTAATAACATACACACACCCTCTGACACATCACCTGCAACTGAGCCCTATTCCTAATAGCACAGTTAACTCTGAACACCCGTGGAGTCATCCACTGGGTATGGTAGCCTCTGATGATCCCATCATTTTTTCTTGAGTGTCACCATCCGGTCAAGTTGAAAGCTGAGCACACCCGTCACAGTGTCCTTCAGGCCGTCTCCCTTACCAGGCAGCTCTGTGTCTCTTCTGCCTCTGTGACACAGTAGGCAGGAATCAGGGCCTACAAAAGCTCATTCTTAAGGTGCTTTGGGCTGAATCTTAGCTGAGAAGGATGAACAGAGGCTCTTCCTTGAGTTCTTGTTTCAGGTAAGCTGGAGAATATTCCTAGCAGAAATATGGTTTGAAAACTGTGTCTTTTGGCAATGTGAAGACCCCTCGGGAAAGTCCCTTTCCAAGAGGTAGTGGCCCTCAAAGCAGGTCCAAGTGAGCACATGCTGGGGGCTGGGTATCAACCACTTTCCTTGAACAAAGAAAGAGCCAGCTAAGAAGTGCTTCTCAAATTGGATGACAGATTTCTGGAAGATCATGGCTACTTTTTTGGACAAATAACATTTTCTCCTATAGACTTTACCACTTATGCAGTACTCTATGTTCCTTTCTAGACTCTTCCCCTACTCCAGGTCCAATAGGACTGTTATTACTTACCCCATCTATAAAATAATGAGTTTATTTGGGCATGTGGTACATATCTATAATCCAAGCACTTCACAAGCTGAAGGCTAGAGGAGTGTGAATTTACAGGTCAGACTGTAGTGATGCCCTGTTTCAAAATAAAAAAGGTGGACTGGGGTATAGATTAGTGCAAGGGTCCTGGATTTAATCTTCCTCAATTTCCTCCCCACAAAAATAAAGGAAATAAAGAGAAAAGAAAAGAAATATATTTGAAATTATTACCAATACCATCAGAACCAAGATGTTAACCCTTGGCCTTCATGGCTATAATGCTTTTTTTCTAGTCTCTGACCTTAATTCCAAAACAAAGACACAGAAAAGTAATTAATCATTTAAAACAACAGGTAAGCATGACCTTTAGCGATCTTTCCCC
Source organism: Ctenomys sociabilis (assembly GCA_004027165.1). Lineage (NCBI taxonomy): Eukaryota > Metazoa > Chordata > Mammalia > Rodentia > Ctenomyidae > Ctenomys > Ctenomys sociabilis. The sequence continues at coordinate 27,259 of PVKA01007977.1, forward strand.
AGTACTTCATGATGGGAGGTTTGCAAAGGACAATGCAAACTTTCTGGGAGAAATTCAGAGGTTGTCCGAGACACTGACTCTATTCACCCACCATCAGGGGGCCAGAGTCTGTTTCAGTGGGGGAGAAAAGAGGAGAAGAGACAAGAATTCAGAGAGGCAGGCACCCAAAGCTGCTGAAAGGAGGCTTTAATGGTTTTAAGTTACTAGTATTTTTGAAATTTTGTTGATTTATTTGGTACAGGGTCTACCTACATGGCTTGTACTTGTAGTGATCCTCCTGTCTCAGCCTCCCTTGTGCTGGGATTACAGTCATTCACCACCACACCTGGTTTCAGTGGCTGGCAAGGCGAGGGATTGGCATAGCATGTGGTTCTGGGATCTAACCCAGGGCCTTGTGCTTGCCAGGCAGACACTTGGACTGCTGAGCTACTGCCTTGGCCCTGTTTTTAAAGTTAGGAAACATGAAAGATATAAAGGATATAAGGTATCCAACATCACATTTAATGCTGTTTTCAGAGGTGGAGGGAGTCTCTTACTTGTCTTTCTATTCCCTCTTCAGTGCTTTCTCCCATCAAATCTTTTTTTTTTCCCTGAGAATTTCCCTGTTCTAAGTTATGCTTTCTGTGGAAATGTCCACATGGTCCCATGCTCCCTTCTGCCGCCCATGCTGTGTCGCAGCCACCAACGATGAGGGAGAACTGGATCCTTCCTGGGCTCCTCCTAATCCTTTCTCTGGGCTTCTAAACTCCAGAAAGTTTATCTCTCTTCTCCAGAGTGCAAAGTATGAGATAAAGAGTATTAAAAACAATACTTAGATTTCTACAGGGTGGTGAACATTAATTTGCAGCGACCAGGAATCAGCCTGCCTGCCTGTGTTTAGACTCTAGTTTTTCTCTTCACTGGAAAGGGAGAAAAACATTTCACCTTTCTGTGCTTCAGTGTATCAGTGAAGTGCTGTTGTCCCGAGGATTCAACTCGCTTGCCGAGTTGGATACGCACACTCAAGGATGCGCACACCGTCGGTGCTGTAGACATTTATCAGCAGGGATGGTTTGCCCTAATATTGTTGCAGATGAAGGACAGGATTCCAGCTAGTGAGATAATTCTGGCAGTGGCATTCATGCATCTTGATTCAAGTTCGTTTTTTTTTCATGTATTTGGTACAGGGTCTCACTATGCAGCTCAGACTCATAGTGACCCTCTTGTTTTCAGCCTCCACAGCGCTGGGATTACAAGTATGCACCACCATACCCAGACTCCGTGTCTTGCTCAGTGCACCTGGGGGGTGGGGTTGGTGTGGCATGGGATTCCAGGGATCGAACCTGGGTCCCTGAGCTTGCCAAGGCAGGCACTTAGTCTGCTGAGCTCTCTTGAAGACCCGCTTAAGTTCATTTCCAAAATCTGCTGCAGAACTGTCTCTCCTAAAGCTTGGAGTCTCAACTTGCCTTAGATTCTGTGAGCCAATAAATTCCATTTTTGTCTTCTGTCACTAAGCTATTTTTTAAACTTGCCACAAGAGCCCAATAACTGACTTTATTGAGCATTTAGGGTGTTTAATATAAATGAGCCAATCCTAAAAGTAGCATAATAAACACTCCTGACTGTTAGTCAGAAACAGCATCGATGTTTTTGCTTCAGATTTTATTATTACACGAAACGTGACAGACGATCATTGAAGCATCTACCATCCCACCTCATCAGGTCCATTTTCCCGCCCTTCCTCAGAATACATGAATATCCTGGAGCGTGTCCTTCTCCCCGCGGTGTTGTACATGTGCTATGTGAGTGCACATCTGTAGGAAGCAGGCAGTACCATCACGCACGCATGGAGAATCATGTGGCATCCATTCTTCTGCCACTTGTTTTTGAAAACCAGTGTAGACGTAAGTCCACTCTGTCATGTTGGGTGTTGTATTTCCATTGTTTGAACTTGATATAATTTGTCTGTGTCCTCCCTGATTTAGCATGCAGGGGTTTCGTGCACCTAAGAATATATCTATTTTATGCTCACAAATGGTCAACGTGCTGGTTGATTCCTTCGTGTGTGTGTGTGTGTGTGTGTGTGTGTGTGCGCATGCTCACTGCTCTACAACATGTGCTTTGGAGATGCGCAGCTACTGGCCACCTAGGCTTGGGCAGCCTTAACATTGCTGCCCATCTACCAGATTCACCTCTAGCAACAGTGTGTGCTCGGTGTGTGCATACGGTCCCTCCAGAATTTGGGATTATCTCTTAAAAATGCCAGCCTTTTGGATGTAAAACAATCATTTATAGCTGTTTCAATGGCGTTTCCTAGGGAGACAGAAAAGTTGAGGAACTTCTCCTATGTTTCTGGGTTATTCCTATTTGCTCTTTGAACTACTAAATTCATGTCACTTTGACTAACTTTTCCACAGTGTCATTTATCTCTTTCTTATTGCAGTAGTTAGGGTTTACTGGAAGAATGTAGTTTATGTAATATCTAAATGGCATATAAGAGGCAACTGAGCAGGCCTACAAGGTCTGCCTGGGGAGTTAGGGACAGGTGGATCCAAGATGGTCTTCTGAGTGGTGGAGAGCTGGAGGATCCAGTTGAAATTTGAGGCCTGGCCCTCACTGCAGCATCAGCATGAGTCTGTGTGGAAAGCTGAAGACTTTGTGTGGGAAAGTGGAGGCCCCGCAGACCAGTGTCCAAGGCTGCAGTGAGGACTGAGGCTCGTCTGAAGAGGCAAGAGGGAGGGTTCCTCATTCTTTCCCTTTTTATTCCCTCCAGACCACAAACCTGCTGGTCGGTGCCACCCAGATCCGGGGTATGTCTTCTCTCACTCGTCTGTTGCTTGCACGCTGTTCATCTTCAGGTGCACCTAGAACTGTACCTCACAATCTGGCAGGTGTTTCCTAATCCATTCAAGTTGACAGGCCACAGTGAACCAGCACGCTTGCCAAGCAGTGGTTCTTTGTATGTTGATACTAATCGGCAGCTAGTTAAAAATCCTTCTTCATTTCTGTCTTTCACATGTGTATGGTGTCTTTAGAAACTGAAAATTTGTTGGGAGCAAAAACTTTATAGTCTGTTTCTTTATCACTGATGTTTTTTGATCTCTCATTAAGAAATTCCATTACTGAGTTGTAAATATATTCTTAGAAGCTTTTGTCTAGTTAACACTTTGGGTTTGATTATTTTTAATCATTTATTTATTTGGTGCAGTCTTGCTATGTACTGCGTCAGCCTCTTCAGCACTGAGACTTATTTATTTTATTTTTTTCTTTGGGAAGGGTCTACAGGGTGTTCAGGGTCTCACTACTAGATCAGACTCCTAGTGATCTGCCTGTTTACAGCTTCCCAAGAGCTGGAACTATAGATGTGCGCCGCCAGTCTCAGTTGCTATCTCAGCGCACCCTGGGAGTGGGGGCAGCATGGATTAGTGCTGGGATTACAGGCATGGGCCACCACACCTAATTTCAGAGGCCAGTGGGTGCAGCATGGCATACAGTATTGGGGATTGAACCTGGATCCTTGTGTCTGCCAGGCAGGCTCTCAGACCACTGAGCTATCTTACTAGCTCTGATTTTTATATTTTATGCATTTACTGAATATTTTATTCTGTGGTCTGATGTAAGGTTTGAATTTTATTTTCTTTCTCTGTGATTACCACTTGCATTTTAACTACCTGCCCTTCCTTTCCTCACGCTTTGGTGGCACCAAACCTTGTTACACCAGGCATTTGTGTACACATTCTTCATTTTCCTGTGCACCATAGTGTTGCCTTCTGTGTTTTCACTACCTACCTCTGGGTCATTTAGTTGCTATCTTTTAAACATCACATGGGAATGTACTTTTGGTGGTTTTTTTTTTTTTTTTTTTTTATGACACTTCACTCACAGAACCGTATATGAGCAAAACAAAGCCCTGCTGTCTGAAGCCACTTAAATTTGAGGTGTTTTCTTGCATGTAGCATATGTTAGCATTTTCTCCTCATTCATTTTTTTTTTTTTTAATGTACAGGGTCTCACTACACAGATCAGACTTGCAGTGATTTTCCTGTTTTCAGCCCCTAAGCACTGGGATTACAGGCTCGTGCCACCACGCCCAGTCTCCATCAGCATCTCAGCATGCCCTGCGGTGGGGCTGGCATGGCACACCAGGGCCTGAACCCGGCTACTGCGCTCTGCCTGAGAAGGCACGCTAGTCTGCTGAGCGATCTGGTGAGCCCCGTTTTCTCCTCATTTTTCCTTATAGTTATCTTTGGTGTTCTGGAATTGTTCTCCTTTCATGGAGGAAAGGAGAGGAAAGTTTCTTCCTTTCACAGAGGAAATTTTAGGACTTGTTTGTCAACTTCCATGGAAAACATTTTTGGCATTTGAATTGTGATTGTAGTAAATTTATTGATTAATTTGGAGGTCCCTGAATTCTTAATTGTATTATTTTCCCACTTAAAAATGTAGTTTATTTTTTTATGTCTAAATTTTTAGAACTCTCAATGATTTTTAATTGTCTCCCCACGTCTTATACATTTAGTAATTTCATTCCTTAATAACAATAAAGTATTAGGACTTTTTCCATAATATTTTCTTGCCTCCTTTCATCTTCCTCCCTCCCTCCCTTCCTCCCTTCCTTCCTTCCTATGTTGAGTATTGAATCATGGACCTTCACTCTGAGCTCCATCTCCAGCCCTTTCATTTTTTTAAAAGTGAATTTAGGACAGAGTCCACAGGGTGTACAGGTTCCATCATGTACATCGGACTCATAGTGCTTCTCTTGTTTTCAGCCTCCCAAGTGTTGGAATTACAGGTGCAGGCCACCATGCCCAGTCTCAATCACCATCTCAGTATGCTCCATGGGTGGGGCTGGCACAGCACGCTGGGGATCAAACCCCACCCGCTGTGCTCTAGCAGGTACTTTAGTCTACTGAGCTATCTGGCTTGCCCTATTGCTAGCCTTTTCAAATAAGGTTTTTTTTTTTTTTGTTTTTTTTTTGAGACAGTTTCACATTAAATTTTCCAGATTAGACTTGATCTTGAGATCCTCCTGTATCAGTCTCCCAAAAGCCTGGGATTACAGATGTGTGATGTCATGCCTGATTTTTTCTATAATATTTTCTAATTGGTTGTTGTTAATTTGTAACATTTTTATCTATTGATTTGTTATTTTGAACCAATATCTAGGAATTTTGTTAAATTATCTCTTTAGATTTGTGTTCCTGTATAAAATTTGGGATAACTATATAATTCATATATAGACACAACTGAATTCATTTCTAATCTTACTCTTACTTCTATTTCTTAGTCTACTTTACAAGCTAGGAAACATTTTTGCCTTGTTTCTAGCTTTCAAAACAATGCTCCTAGTATTTCACAAGAGAATATACATCTTACAGTAAGTTTTAATGAATCACTTTATATCAGGTTAAAAAACTCCCTTCTCAGGTTGAAGATTTAGATCATGGGTATGACATTTGCCCAGAAAGACTCAGGCCTTGGGTTAGAGGCCTAGCACAACTACATTTTTTTTCTTGTCTTTCTAGTCCCCTAAAATATTTTTTGATGAATCAGTATTAAATTTTATAAAATGTTTTAACTGTGCCTTTTGAAATGATTAATACAATTGAACCATCCTTGCATTTCTGTGATAAAAATCTGTTCAATCACAGTGCTGTTCACTGCTACATAGAGCCACGAATGGCGAACAAGAATTGTCTTTATGTTAAAATATGGGTTAGATGAAATACTGATAACAGGGACTGGGGAGATGGCTCAGTGGAATAAGTGCTTCCCTGGCAAGTGCAAGGGTCTGAGTTCAATCCCTGGTTCCTCCAGATAAAAGAAAAATACTGATAACAATTGAAAACCAATCACCAATGACTTCCTGATTCTTCATTGTATCCTAAATCTTGTACCAGGAGTTAGGTCAACCTGTATCTCGTTTTGGGATGTTAACATCTAACATGTATCAGATGTGATTGGGTCACTCCCTCTTGTGTAAAGTTTCTAATCAGCCTTCCATACTGGTGAACTTTACCTGGGTCTATCATTTTACCAAAGAGTTCAAAGAGGGGGATGTTGTAAATCGATTATTTTCTTCTTCATTTAAAAAAGACTAGTACATGTGAAAAGAATGTTTCTTCTGCTTTCCTCCTCTTTCTTCTTACTCATTTAAATTTGCTCTGAGGTAGAATTCATTAGTAGTTTGGGGTTCCCTGCTAATCACTATTTTCTGGTTTTTAAAATGAGTGAGTTTTGTTGCATCCTGCAGAGGTTGCCATTCTGTTAAAAATATCAGTTTAAAGTTGTAGGCTTTATCTTTACTTATTTTTACTAATTTTTTTATTGATACAAGGTCTTGCTGTGCAGTTCCAACTTGTAGCAATTCTCCTGTCTCAGCCTCCCCAGTGCTGGGATTACAGGCGTGCAGCACCATATATGGTTTGGAGTTGGAACAACATGCCTGGGGTTCTGGGGTCAAGACAGGCACTTATGCTTGCTGAGCTATTTCCCCAGTCCATGTTGTAGGTTTTAATGTGATTGCTGTGTTTCCATCAAGGGCGGGGGCTGACTGCCTTGTCTTTGGGTGGTGGAAGACCTTGGGGGAGGACTCCGAGTCCCTCTGATGTCATCCTGGGAACCTTGGTGACTCTCACTTCCTGCTCGTCTTAGGGTCATCTGGTGCAGTTCCTTGCTGGTCTGAACCCAGTCACCTCTGCAAGAAGCAGGGCTTCTCCTAAGTGGGAAGAGCTCTTGTTCTTGGGAGTCATCACACACAGGTCATTTCATGAGTGCCTCTAGGAGAAACATACATTTAAGAAAAAAACCAATTTCTAAGGTGATGCTGATGATATAACTGCTTCTAAACCTGCATGCTGGGGGCCCGTTTGGCCCCGAGGGACTGTGAGCTTAAAGATCATCACCCAGTCACCTTGCTGATGTCATCTCTTATCGTTATATTCATTGTTTTATTTAGTTTTCAATATTCAAGTTCTTTTTCTTATTCTGATTTGCTGTAAATGCAATTCATGTAGTCATTCTCCTGGTTTCAAAGGCGTGAAGACCAAAGGCTCTTCAGAGAAAGCTGAGTTTCCACCCTGATCCCGAATGTGCCTGTGCTTTGGATATCTTTGACAAATACATGCGATACCTATCTGTTTCTTAAATCAAAGCTAGTACACTCAGCATGCTTTCTTCTGTTTGTATTTTTAAAATTAATAGGGTTGCGGAGATAGCTCAGTGGCATAAGTATCTGCCTAACAAACACAAAGTCTTGAGTTCAATCCCTGGTACAAAAAAGTTAACTACATTTTCCCTCTTTTTCTTTTTCTTCCTTCCTTTTCCTTTTTTATGTATTTGGTACAGGGTCTCACTACACAACTCAGACTCATAGTGATCCTCCTGTTTTCAGTCTCTCCAGTGCTGGGATGACAGGCCTGCGCCACCATGCCTGGTCTCAGTGCACCTGGGGTGGGCTGGCACAGCATGTGCTGCTGGGGATCCAGCCCTGGTCCCTGTGCTTGCCTATGAGGATAGTCTGCTGAGCTATCTCACGGGCTCTAACCACATTTGCTGATGGTCACTGCATGCATAAAGTTGTATTTCTTTCAATAGGTGCATATGAGCACACACTATTTCACTTGGAATAGACCCTCTAGTTTATCCAACTATGTGCTGGTGGATATCTGCTAAATATCTAGGTTTTTGTTACTTTATTTATTTATTTTTTGGTGGGAGTGGGGATTGAACTCAGGCCCTTGAGCTTGCCAGCAAAATGCTTATTCTACTGAGCTTTCTCTCCATCCCCATAGGTTTTTGCTACTAAAAATGAGCTTAAATGACTAATTTTCTCATATTATGGTGTGTGTGTGTGTGTGTGTGTGTGTGTGTGTGTGTCTTTGAAATTTCCAAGTGAAAGGATAAGTGAGTACATAATTTTTCTGGATGCTTTAACATTTCTCACTAGAGAAGTCCCATCTGCAAGTTCTCCTAGGGAGTATCAGGAGCTCTGTTTTGACTCCACCGATGCACACTGCGTATATGCGCCCATAGCAAGAGCCCAGCGCGCCTGTTCTGCTTCTGGGGCCCCGGCGTCCTGCCCACCCCCAGGCCTGGGAAATGCCGTCTCCCATGGGCATGTTCCAAGCCCCTTAGGTGTGTCGTGGCTGCCTGTGTGGCTTCCTCTGAGGCCATTTCTGAGGCCTCCATACCCTCAGCTAAGCGTCACCTTCAGAGCTTAGACCTTTCTCCTGAGATTGTCCCACTGCCCACATTTTGCCTTTGGCGGCAATACAGGATATTTGTGTCACAGGAACAGCTCCGGTGTTCCGCGATCCTGAGAGCCAGGGCTCAGTCTGAAATCTGTCTTGGCTCCTTCCCCTCTCGCACTGGCCTGGCCTTACCCCTCCCCCTCCTCCCCACGATGGTGCCTAGCTCTTTCCTCAACTATGCTCTCCAGTGGGTGAGCTCCTGTGCTGGCTCCCGCTTCTTCCAGATGAGGCTCTGAGGCTGGCGCTTCTTTGCTGAAGCACCTGGCTGCAGCTGCCCTCTGTCGTCTAGCTCAGTCTCAACATCTCCATAACAGCGTCGTTGTCACCTGCCTTCTAGTGTGATGTACGTGTGACAGCTTGTTCACAGCTGAGCGCGGAGCAGCTACATAATAGGTGTTATGAAGTGAGGAGCGTGGGCTGTGCACTTGTGCCCATGTGGGTGTGCACCATACACGGAGGGCCGGGAGGTGCCCAGGCACCAGCCCCGCACATCTGCTCTGTGCGATGGTCTTTACAAAAACTGCCTTCCTGTACTGCTGTATCTGGTCCTCATCTGTGCGCCCACCAGAGCAGCTAGTGGTTGTCCCTTCACAGATGAAGACGCTCTGCTAAACCATTTGCTAAGCGAGCACTCTTCCTTCAGTGGCACTTACCTGAGCCAGCCCTGGGCTGTGGCTTTCGGCACTGCCAGGCTATCTGCAGATTACTTCGTTCCTTTGCGGAGCTGCAAATGGAGCTCGAGTTTAAACAAAGTGGTCTCTGCAGAGCACAAGTACCCAGGGAGCCGCTTTTCCAGAGGCTTAAAGGAAAACGAAATACAGAGAACAAGTCCAAATTGAGATGGCAAGAGACAAAGCAAAGAGCTCCCTGGGAAGGATTTCTAGTAAGAAGAGGGGGTGAGGAAGCCATGGCAAGCCACTGACAGATCCAGCTCAGCCTCCTGGGCAACTTGGGCCTCCCTCTGGCTCCCCATCTCCAAGAGGCCCAGCAGATCAGTGAGGTTGATGGGTAGCCCATGTTCTATTTTCTTTTTCTTTCTTTCTTTTTTTTTCATGCGGAACTGGGGATTGAACTTGGGCCCTTGCGTTTGCCAAGGAAGTGCTTATTACACTGAGCCATCTCCCGGCCCCTTTATTTTCTTAATAGATCATGTGCATCAAGATTGGGGAGATCCGGTGTCTCCAGGTCTGGCTCTTGATGCCGAGTCTTCAGCTCGTAGGAAACAATCCCTGCCCTGGCAGAAAGTTGAGTGGGGTGCTGGGATCCCCCAAATCCCCTGCAGGTGTTGTTCAGGGGCTGGTGGGCTGGCCTGTATGCTGCCTCCTTTGTTCCAAGACTCTGGCTGTCTCACTGCACTGCAGGGGAGAAAGCAAACCCAAGCCTGGCCTAGATCTGGGTCCAAATTCTCCAACACAATAAATATTTGGGGACAAAAGTAGAATTCAGTTAAACTGGTGGATAAACAGTTATTCTTAAACTGCCAAATTGCCGGTTAACTAACTTGTGCCCTTAAAAAAGTCCACTGGGTCTCTGTAGACTGTTGGGCTGCAGGAGCCGTTTTACGTGCACTTTATAATTTTATGATGTTCTTAAAATGTTGATCTCCATCTCGTTGGGAACTGGGAGCACAAATCACTGGCTCTTTTTCTGCCTTGCAGCCCTTTTTTCTTGGAGATATCTTTAGTTTTCTGATTTATTTTCCTTTTAATAAAATATTGAATATCATTTTCCCTAATTATTTCTTATTGAATGTGCTCCTTAAATCCCATTTTTTCAAATAAAAAGAATAAAATAGACCATGTAATAGGACAATGGTTCTATCACTACTGATAATTATACATGTTGTTCTCATTGTAATTGCCCCGGTTTGAACTGTGCTTATTTTAGCAGAAAGCGTTCATTATTTTATCAACAACTGGCAGACCCCGCTGGTATTTACTGACTTTTCTTTAACCAAAACAAGGATTATAGCTCCTATCCACGGCTCAGCTGCCTAATCTTCGCTAAGAAATTTGGGAACCCCTTTTGAATGAAACCCGGTACAAAGCTTTAAGCACTCTTTGCAACTGAGTTGTATTAAATGATAGACAAAAAAAGCCCTCTGAAGAATTGGTGCTTAATTACAACTTAATTAGCATAATTATGCATGCTAATAGCATCTCAAATGAATAGCAGTTGTCAGGAGGTTGGGACCATCTGTAAGAATGTCGGATTAATACATCATTTTTTATTTCTAACAACGCTGTAACTCTTTCCCTGAAAGTGATTTTCATTAATCAAGTTCATTTTTATTATATAGAAAATTTGGCATTTTTCATTATGGGCCATTATCTGCTTCCCCATGCAGCTCTAATACAATACTAATGAGCCCCCGTGTGGCCGGTCGGCGTTGACAGTGGAGGTACAGGTGTATTATTATAATTGTTACAAACAGCACAATGCACCTCCAGAGTAGCAGAGTTCGAAACTCCTAGCACCCGCATTTCCACTCTGTGCCTCCCCAGGGCCTAGTATAGTTTCCAGAGCTTTATGGAAAACACACATGTTTGTGGTTACAAAGAAGCTATTTAAAGAGAAAGAGGCCCAGGATCTCCCACAGCTCAGATGCTGTTTCGCTGAGAATCCCTTTTGTGCAAACAGAAACCTTCTGGCCTGGTGGAGGTGTGGATCTGTACCCTGAACCCTGCCTGCCGAGGAGGAGGAGGAGGGAGGCTGCGGCCCAATCCCCAGTGCAGGGATGTGGGGAGCATCACTTTTTGCTAAACGCGGTCCTAACGCCACAGGGGGTCGTGTGCCTTCATGGTGCTTAGGCCCAAGAAAGCCTCACGTGGCAGCATGGAGACTCCCATCTGGAGCCCCCTCCCTGCCCCCAGCCTGCAGCAGTGGCCAGAGGAGGCAGACAAGCTGTCTACCCTCCAGCCCTTTACCCTTGACTCTGGCTTGAGGTTGCCCTTGAGGTTTGTTCCTGTCCCTCCTCCCCTGCCCCTCAAATCTGGCACAGCAACAGCCAGACTCCTCTGCTCTCCCCAGGTCACCTCCCCATGTGCTTTGTGTTTGGCTGTTTTCAGAGGAGCCTCGTTGGTCCCCACATTTGTACCCCAGTGCTGTGCTGCAGACTCCCCGTGGGGAGGGTGTAGAGTCCTTCTGTCCTTTGCTCCTTCTACCCTTGATCCAGCTCCAGCGGTCCTCAGCTCCAGCCACGCAGACGAAGATGAAGTAAGTGATCACCACTGCTCTGTCTCCTGCATGGCTCCGGGTCAGGAGCAGAGGTGAACCACTGGCCTCACCCAGGAGCCCCCGAGTGTGGAGTGCCCTCTTTAATATCACAGCTGACAGCCACCCAGAGTCCTCTGGGGCTGGCTGGTGATGGTCTGTCCTGTGTGCCTGCAGATGGGGAAGGGGTGTGAGGGAGGGCTGGGCTCGTGGTTCAGAGGGGCCAGAGAGGAGGTGGACCCGCAGGACTGCACAGAGAAGAGTGCTACAGGCTCCTCTGCCTCTCTCCTTCCTGCTAAGTGTGGCCACAGGGAACCCCACTTTAAGCCTTGCCCCTGCCTTTCTAAGCTGTGAGACTGTGGCTCCTTAGGGCTGGGGTATGTGGCCAGGCTCCAGGGAGAGTCATAGTGCTGCCTGCATCCCTCCTGCAGAACTTGACGAGGACAGAGCAGAGCAGCAGTTCTGAGCCCTCACAGGCTCTAGGGCTTAGACATCTCCAGCCACCAGTCCTGTCAGCAGGCTCTGCACGTTGGTGGGAAAAAGTGAAGATTACCAAACACAGTGAATAGGGCTCCTGTGTGAACCTGGGTCCTGGCTCTGGAGTTGGCGGAGGACTGCTTTTGAGTCCCTCCGCTAGGGCTTCATGTTTCCCCATATCTGTCACGTTTTCAACAGAAGAAAGAGGACAGCAGGAGGAGGAGCCTCAGACCCCCCCCCCCCCCCCCGCACTGTGGCATCCAGGCAGCTGCCCTCAGAGCAGGCTACCGGCTGGCTCTTGCTGGTTTCCCTGTTTCACTTTGCCTTGGAGACTAAAAGCTTCCATTGAATAGGGCACACCCCTGCCTGTCCTGTGCCTGACACTGAAACCATTGGGGCAGAAGAAGATAGGCTGAACACCCTGAAAGTGCAAAATCAAATCAGAAACGAGAAACAACTCTGCTTAAGATACTTTTGGGCAGGCAGAGGCAGGAAGGTTGCAAGTTGGATGCTAGCAAGGGCAGCTTAGCCAGACTAGGTAAAAAAATTATACACACACACACACACACACACACACACATATATATATATATATATATGTATATATATGTATATGTACATATATACATACATATATACAAACATATATATATGAGGCTGGGGACGGAGCTAAGCGGTAGAGCACACCTGAGCTCAGCTTCCAGTTCTGAAAAAGAAAAATGCTGCTAATTCTAAGACAGAAGCGCACCCCGGGCAGCTTTGGGGGAATGGTCACCCTGCGCCCTCCAGAGTCAGATCAAGGGGCTACTGGATCCCTCAGGTAGGAATACTGGACTCTAGCCAGGAGCCTGGGTCCCTGTCCTGGTGGAGCCCTGTGTTGGGCGGAGAGGACTTCTTTCCAGCTGGGCAGGACTCGCCTGACCACACCCAGAGTCCCTGTGGGGTCTCTGGGCCACTTCCTGGCTTGCAGGCTCAGATAGTCTGGAGGACAACAGCAAGTCCCAGTGTTCCAGGGCTTCTGCCCTCCCGGGTTTGCCTTTGTGTCGGGGTGCTGGGGACGGAAACAGGATTACTCCTGCTAGGTGAGGACCTGGCCCAGGTCTGCTTTTTTTGGTTGCAAGTTATTGATTTAGGGCTTTAATAAGTTTTTTTCTAGTGGATGTTTGCAGTGCATAATGTTTATATTCATTTTAGGGATTCGGTTTGTAGGCATACAGTATTTTCTTGTTTTCATCTAATCCTCCCTCTGCTTGTTTCTAGATCCCCTTCCTATTTGCAAAACATCTATGTCCCTCTTTCCTGCTATCATTTATTTTGTTCTTGTTACATTATGTATGCTTTGGGCTGCTCATGTAAGAGAAACCATGTACTATTTAAACCTAGCTGTCTGATTTCTTTCACTGATTATTATGGCTTCAAGATCTGCACTGATCTTCTTACAAATGACTCAAGTTTGTCTTTCTTCACTGCAGAGTAGTGTTCTGTGGCATGGGAATACCACCTCTTCTTTATCCATTCACCCGTGGATAGACACACAGGCCACTTATTTTTTTCTTTCTTTCTGTATTTTAGGGAAGGGTCTGTAGGGTGTTCTGGGTCTCACTGCTAGATCGGACTCAGTGATTCTCCCGTTTACAGCCTCCCAAGTGCTGGGATTACAGGTGCATACCACCCCACCCAGTCTCAATTCCTATCTCAGCGCGCCCCAGAGGCGGGGCCGGCACAGCATCTGGCCACTTTTAGGTTTTAGCTATCAGGAGTTTTGCTGCAATGCCTGGGTCACGCCTACATGTCTTCAACTCTTTCGGGAAAATACCGAGAAGGGGAATAGCTGAGTCGAACAGAATTTTTCGGTTCAGTTGTTTGTGGACTCTCCACACTACCATCCACTCTGACTGCCTGTACCCCACCCATGGCGCAGTGGGGTCCCCGTTCCCGCAGCATGGCCAGCGTTTGTTAGGATTTGCTGTCTTGGCAGCGGCTGCTGTTTCTGGCGTGAGAAGGATCTTGGTGGTGCGTGACTGCAGTCCTGAATGGTCGGTGGTGCCGTGCCGCTTTTCATGTGCTCAGTGGCCTTGTGCACAGGTTGCCGTTGCTGTTTCTTCTCCCCCTACGTCCTGCTGGGGGTGGGGGGGAGGGGAGGCAGCTTATCCCGGAGACACCTCGGCCCCCTTGGGGTGTTTCCTTCCCTCCTCCCAGAGGCCCCTCGAGTCTCATCGCCGAAGTGGGGTTGTAGGGCCCAGGCCCCTCCTTGTCCAGAGCTCCAAGCTTCCTGGCTGGAACTTTCCTCCTACCTGTGATGCTGCTTGATGTGAAAGGAAAGCAGAAAGAAATGCAGTGCGAAGAACCCGGCGGCCCGGCCTTGGCTGGGAACGCGGGCGCTGAGGCGGCGCTATTCACTGCGTCTTCGCTGCAGAGCGCTCAGATCTTTTCATGCGCAAGCGTGATAGCTCCTGTAAATTATTATTAAATCTGATTTTGGAATAAGCCTAATGAGAATGGCTTTGGAGGGGGCTGTGCATTTTGCTGTATTTGCACAAAACCCTCCATCAGCTTGATACGTGAAGTTAGAATTATAAGTTCTGTCCTTCACCTGCTGGCAGCTTTGCCTCTGCAAGGCGGGACCCTGGGGCAGCGGCCTCGGAGGCCTCCAGGGGGCGGACGTGGTTGTGTCCCAGAGACATGGGGTAGGGGGCTGTGCTTGCTTCCTGGAGGTGGGCATTTAGACCGGCTCACACTGAACACATTAGTAAATTTAGTTCCACTGTCCTGAGTGACCCGAGCAACGCAAGTGACAGCGTCCCACCACCTGAGGGCGGGGAGCTCTGTGCTGGCCCTGAGCGTTGGCTCCTTTAGGTTGGTGGCCTGTTCTGTAGTTCCCAGTGGACTCTTTTCTGGTTGAAAGCAGCAAGTGTTCTACCCAGGCTCCTCCATGCGGCCAAGGCCTGTACAGTGTTGGCATGTGCAGACGCCCCAAGAAGTCAACTCCCAGGGGGTCTTCAGGCTTCTAGTGGATTCATCATTTATTTGCCAAGCGCTTATTCAGCATTTTCCACTGTCTCTACTGAACACTGAATGTCTGTGACCAGGACTGAAGGCAGAGGTGTGGGGTGGCCTGTGGGGAGATGTCCCCACAGGTCACTTCCCAGCTGGGGTGTTCTTCTGATGGCTCAGTATTCCTGTGGCCTCCATGACTCCTGACTTCTCATCACTACTGAAATACAGTCTGATGGCAGGCACTGCAGCAGCCCTTTTGTGGCCTGAGGTGGTAGTAAGTGAAGTCACTTGCAGAAGACAGCAGATAACAAAAGGTGACTATGCCAGCTTGTCCCCAGATTTCTCCTGGGACATAACCAAGGCACATGCCTGATTTAAAAGTGTTTAGTGGTTGAGTTTTAGTTACCTTGCAGCCAGAGGCAGCTCTAGCATATGAAGAGGGGTCTTCTTAGAAGCGCAGTGCTTGGAACCTCCAGTTATGGTGACTGCAGAACCACAGGCCATGACACTTCTGAGTGCAATGTCCAAGACCTGGGGGGACTGAACCCCAGGAGGTTTGGGATGAAGACCTTGCAAATTTAGCCAGAATGCACCTCCACCTGTCTGATCGGTGCTCTGAGCCCTGAGGTGCATGTGGGGGTGGCATCCACAACCCAGGGTGGCGAACACTAGCTAAGTACTGTGGTCCAGCCTAGAAATGAGGGGGCAGTTCTGGGCTGAGTCTGGCGTCTCTTACTTTGCAAGGCTCTCCCACAGAGCTGTCAACTTAGAATAGGCCAGAAAGATCCTCTTTTTCTTAGGCACAGTGGAGTTTGTTTGCTGGAAGCCCTCTTGGGATTGAACCAGGATCTTTGTGTTCAGCTACACCCCAGTCTATTGTTTTAACTTTTAAATTTTGAGATGGTCTTTTTTCTAAGTAGCTAAGTTGCCTGGGTTGGGACTGAACTAATGACCTTCCTGTCTCAGCCTCCCAGTGTGCTTGGATCACAGGTATGCAGCAAAATGCTTGGCTTGGTAAGTGAAGTTTGTCCTCTGGAGGGGACAAGGGCAGTATGGCTTTTAGCTCAGCCCATCACTCTGTGCATCCGTCTTACTGTGCAGGTGAGGAGTCTGGATGTGTGCGTGGATAGGGTGTCTGCTGGGAGCCTTCTAGGGGAATGAAGCCGCTGCTGGGGCAAAAGGAAAAGGGAGTGTTCAGCAGCACCAGCCCACCTGCCCCCTCAGCCCTGCCCTGCCCCTACAGCCCTCTCTGCCCCTGACCACAAGGTGCAGAAGCCTGTGGCCCCTGACTAGGCTGCAACGGCAGATTGACAGCGAGCTGGGTTTCAATCAGTGCATTTCGGATTTGCCAGGATTTTGAGCAACAAAATTGCTAGCTAATAAATTTCCCATCGCTTCCTTTGGTAAATGCCAGAGAAGGGCCTGGACGTTCCCGTGTAGATTTAATTACACATTTAGTGTTCCTGTAATTTTGAATTAATTACATGCCAAACAGATTTATGTTCTATGTACTTAATAAACCTCCGTAAGTGCCCTTTTTAGCAATCAATTGGTATTTAGGACCCACTTTGTTTTTTAAAAATAATGGTTCGCGTTGCAGGGTCTTGTACGTTCCATATGTTTCGGTGTTGATAGAATTAGAGGCTCCAGATGTTGATCCTGCAGTGAATGCAGACGGTGGTAGATAGCAGGGTTTGGGCATAGGATGAGGGGAACTTGCATTTGGACTTCAGCGAGTTTGAGCAGTAGGGGTTCAAGTATCTGTCTGGGTGTGATGGGGTCAGAGGCCTTTGGGGCAGTGATGGATGTGGAGGTGCAATGTCCCCCTATGACCAGCAGGGGGAGACTTTGTAGCCAGGGGCATTATTTTTGTCTTTCAGGTGGGAAAGAAGGGCCACTGATGTTTCACCGGCCAAGGAGACAGATACTGGGAGCCAGGCCACCAGCTGGGGCGACTGGGGAGGTGGAGTGGGAATCATACTTCCCAGTACAGAGGGGCCCGGCACACTTAGTCGCTGTGGTTTGCTCCTGGGAACAGGCTAGGGCCATCCCCTCCATCTGTGGTTTTGGTGAACCATGCTTAGTTGCAGTTTGAAGATGGTAAGCGGAAAACTCCAGAAACAAATGGAACATCAATTTTGAATTGTGCGGTGTTCTAGGTTCAGTGATAAAGTCTCATTGCCTCCTGGGCCATCTGAATGTCCGGGCTGTCCATGCTGTGTGAGTGTGCGTGAGCTTGTATATATTTGTGAGTGTATATACACACGTGCAGGACACTCGTGAGGAGACTGCATTGTCCTACTACACTGTCCTGTTCCCCATATGGTGGCTGGAAGCTCCATCCTACCCACTTCCCCTGGGGTCTGTAGACTCTGCGGTCTCTCCAAGGTTGGAGGGCACCGTGCCTGGAGTCTGTTTCACCTAACTCATTGCTGTGTCTGGTTTGTCTTCTGTTGTTGTTCAGCCTCTTAGCTTAGCCAGCTTAGACCCATCACCTGGCTTCTGGGCCATGGCTGGCCCCTGCTGTGGTGTCCCCGCAGGATACAGGCAACTTGGGCACAGGCACTGACATCCCCAGGGGCTGACCCAGCCCAGTTCTGGGCATCTCCCCAAGCAGGGAGCTGGGGAGCCCATGCCCACCTTGGCTTTGCATCCTGAGCCCTGTAAGCAGCCAAGTCCCCATTGCTACTGGGAGAAAGGCTGGCTTGGGTGGCATGCGGGCCACTGCGGGCACTAGGGCAGTCAGAGCAACAACACAGGTGCCACTAAATGGAGAAGCAGGGTTGGGATGGGAATTCCGCCCTCACAGACTCACCTGGGCTCTCCTGCATGTGGAGCATGAGGTCTTCCCGGGAAGGGTCATGGGCTGGTCATGGTGCAGGCTGAGGTGTGCTGCTCCACTGGCCTTCTCCTGCAGAAAGCATGGCAGCTGGCCTTTCCCTGATTGCCTGGCACCCGTGCTGGGGAGACTCTGAGCTGAGCTGTGTAAATAAAGCGGGAAGCTGGGCATGACAGTTCCCACCTATTCGAGCCCTCAGGAAGGCTGAAGCAGGAGGATTGCAAATTTAGCCTGGCCTGGGGGAATTTAGCAATGCATTGAGACTTTGTCTCAACACAGAACATAAAAAGGGCTGGGGGTGTAGCTCAGTGTGAAAGCCCTGTTTTCAGCTCCCAGTGCTAAAACTAAGGAGAAGACAGACAGATAAAGAGAAACTTGCCCTTTTGCTGGGTTCTCTTGTATCCAAAATTCTGCTTGGACCCATGGACTTGAGCAGTGATGTCGCATGCGGCCATCATTAATGCTGCATAATTAAGTACGGATCCTCAGTGACACACAGGTGGTTACAGAATGGTGAGTTCAGCTATCAGTTATTAATGGTGGTTAAGGATCACAGTTAGAGCAATTTATAAATTGAATGTTTAGATTGAGCAGGTTTCTACTTGTATTTAAAGGCAGGAGGTAGGCTCCATGGAACAAAATACATGACATTTAGCTGGTGACACAGTGTTCGTGGGTTTGGTGTTTTTTTTGAGATGCTTTAGAAATGAGCTCTTAATTAGGTCACTCTTATGAGGGACCTTTCCGGTGTGTCTTGTTCCTTTGAAGGACCCTGATAGATGTGCTAAGGATCTGCCATTGGGTGTGGGCAGAGGGTCCCAGCACATGTTCATGTCTGTGTGTTGGGGGGGTGCAGAGGGTGCCTCTGGCCCACCCCGCATGGGTGGCTAGAAAGAGAACCATTTAGACACGCATGAAAGGAGACAGAGAGAATAGCTGGGGAAGACTTGGCCAGTGTGCACCAACCTTGAGAGGCTTTTGATTGCTAAATGAATCATTTGACTGGTTCTAAAGTGGAAAGAGATGGACGAAAAACAAGGAAAAACATCTCTAATATCAGACAATGGCTTAAGCTTTTCTGAGGTTTGAAATCATTTTTATCTTTGAGTCAGGCACTAAGACATGCAAGGAAAGGAGGGGAAGGGGGTGGAATACAGAGTTAGAGTGTACGAGACTCATGTCCCAACTGCCTGCAATGACTTGAATTGTTATGAACTACAAGTGTGGACTAACATGAATTCTTCTTTTAATATTTTATTTTTAAATGTATTTGGTTGTTTCAGGGTCTCACTATGCAGCTCAGATGGGATTACAGGTGTGCACCACCACACCTAGACTCTGGCTGGCTCAGTGCGTCCGTCTAGGGGCTAGGGCTAGCACAGGACGTGGTGTGGAGATCAGCTGTGGTTCCTGTGCTTGCCTAAGCTGGCCTAACTGGGAACTTCAGCCTACTGAGCTATCTCACCAGCCCCTACTATGAATTCTGAGAGAGATTTAACTTATTACCATGACTAACTACCGTTCTGTACTTTGTGGCAGACCAAATGGATTTATTTCATTTTGGTCTCTAACACTCCTCAGAGTTATTCAGTGGGCCACGATGGTGCTGTCCAGGAGCTTGTGAGAGGGTTGGCTCTCTCCCTCCACGTGGATGGTGTCAGCCTCATACTCCTAGATGGTCTCCTATGCTGTGTGACTTCCCAGCTCTGGAGACCCTTATTAATCTGAGGGCCAAGTCACTGTCCCCATATCAGGGTCCTTGGACCTGAGCCAGGAGAAAGGTGTCCAGTGTTTTCTTTATTTCTTTTCTTTTGTTGGTTTACTCTTTTTTTTTTTTTTTTTTTTTTTTTTTTTTTTTTTTTTTTTTTTTTTTTTTTTTTTTTTTTTTTTTTTTTTGTGGTACTATAGATTGAATGCAAGGTCTTTACTCATCCCCTAGTATTTTAATTTAATTTAATTTATAGAAAGAAGTTACTAAGTCACCAAACTGTCCAGACTAGGCTCAAACTTGAGATCCTCCTGCCTCAGCCTCCCAGCATGCTGGGAAGACCACCATGAACCACTGTGCTGGCGTCTTATTTTGCCACCTTGCGACTGAGCTCATCCTCCTGAATCTGTCCCGTTGCCCCACCCTGCCTGTCAGACCCACCAGTCCTGTCTCCTCGCCGCTCCGATCAGTCATTCACAGTGTAGAGGACACTGCTGCTTTGCTCCCTTCCTTTGCCCTGGTGCTCAGGGACTCAGGAATACCGAGCGGTGTACGCAGATGTTGCCTTCTAGGCGATGCGCCCAGGGCCCGTGCACAGCTAGGCTCCAGCAGACCCTGGGCTCATGCCTGCGGCCCTCCCTCTGGCTCTGCAGTCTGCAGCCCCCTTGCACTCTGGCTCCCCCTTCAGCTCATGTTATTTCCATTGCATGTCTCTGAGTAGAGCCCCAATTAGCTTTTCTTTTGGAGCTGATCCTCACATCACTTACTTTAAAATGAGCGCACAAATCATGGAAAGGACCCTAGCCCGGGGAAGGTGAAGCAGCGGTGCACAAGCTGCTGTGAACCCTGGAGGCCACTAGGATGGGGCCTCTCTGCGGTATTTCTGCTGGGAACTGCAGGGCATGCCCTATTGGGAAGATTTTTTTTTTTTTTTTGCTTTTTAAAAGAATCACAATTGAAAAGACAGAAAACCCATCCCTCTCCTAGCCATCCCACAACCAGCTTCCTCAGCCCACTCTGTCCTGACTTGGAATGTTTTGGCCCCAATTAAACCTTTATGCCTGTTTACATAACAGCTGGGCCCCTCTGCCAGGGGATGGGCCCAGGGACAATTTTATGCATTGTGTCTGTTCAGCAATTGGGTCAATAGTCCATCCCCTAGAATAAGAAAAATAGCTATGGAGGAGAACAAAAGCATCATTTAAAATCTCCACACAGCCACTCCACCCACCCTGGTCAGGGCTGACATTTGGGAAGGGTCTAGGGCTCAAGGCACAGGCTGAAGTCCCCCAAGCTGAGGCCTAGGCCAAGAAGTGTGTCTCCCCACCCTACTGCTCTGTGAGGTTCCAGTTGAACTTCATATTCTGCAAGTGTTAAGTAGTTAAAGCCTCAGTCAACAGTTTATAGATGGGAAGGGGGAAAATGGATGCTATGCCAGGTTTTCCCTGTACCAGGGTTGACCTGGTCCACACTTCAGAGTAAGGTCGGCTGTACAAAGCCTAGAAGGAAGAAGGAAGGAAGAGAGGAAAGCAGAGCAGGATGAAGGAAGAGAGGAAGGAGAGAGGGAGGGAGAGAAGAGGGGAAGGATGCAGGCAGGCCAGCTTGTGGGCAGGCAGGCAGGAGAAAGACCACCAGCCCAGCAGTGGCCACTGTCACTTTCTGATTCTGACCCCTGTATGAGGGACATGGAAGTGGTTGCAGGGAGTAGAGTCTAAAGAGCTGGATCCTTCCCATCCCTGCATGGAAACCCATGCGTGAACAGGCGTGCTCTTGGAACACGAGATCTGCCAAGGTCTGCGCTGAGTTTGGGGATACATAATTTAGAAGGTACAATCCCCAACTCCCAAGCATGCCTTTGTAGAGCAGAGTGACACATGTACCATCCTGGAGCCATGTGGAAGAATCAGGAGGCCCACACAGTGCTACGGGGCTTGCAAGCTGGCTCTGTCAGGGTAGCCAGCAGTGGAAGCTCTGCTTGCGCTCTGGGTGCATGTCGGTGAGCAGAGGGAAGGGCCCCCGTGGAAGCTCACACCCTAACACTGGAACACTGGAGGGTGGCGAAGGCTTGGGCAAGAAGCAAGGCTTCTCTCAGGGTGTTAACATCGTTGTCTTCTTGAGGGTGAGTAAGAGTCTTCCAGGTAAAAGCGAGCTGCAGGTAGGGCAGAGCATGCTGCTAGCAGAGGACTGTCTCGGGCAAGGTTGTACAGATGACCAGTGTGACCAAGGAATGGTTCTTCAGCCTTACACACGACAGCAGACCAGGACTTCAGAGGCCAAAGAGAGCCTTTCCAATCTTACCCTAGCCGGACTGGTTCTGCGCTGTGTCCACTCAAGATAGAGAATAGGCACCTTCCTCGCTGCTCCACCCTGAGGGAGCCTGTTTCTAGTCTCAAAAATGTACCTCACCTTATCATTCTCAGAATCCCATCTTAAATATAGCAGGTTCAATGCCTTGTCAAGGTGGGGGAGAAGAACTTGTCACCTGTTTCCCTGGCTTAGGAGCTGATTTTGCCTTTCTTGACCACCTGGACAGGCAGGGCTAAGGGATTTTTCTGGCAGAAGGCATGGTGCATAAGCTTTTCTAGAGAAAGTCCCAGTGATTAAAATTGTGTGGGCCCTGCCCTGGGGTGGCAAGAACAAAGCCATTGTAAGCTCATGAGCTGTAGGTGGAGGTTATGAGAAGGCTCAGCACAGAAACCCTCAGCCAGGAGGTCAGCCTGCGGCATAGGCGAGGGTCTCCCTTCCATGGGTAGAGCTGTCCTGGCAGGACCTTAGGCCTTGATCTAGAGACCCCTTGATTCAACTCCAATAAAACTGTAATTTAATAATGTAAATTTGTTTAGAGCTGGGGCTGGTGCTCTGTGGTAGAATGGAGCCTAGCATGTGCAAATGTCCTGGGTTCATCTGTCAGTACTGTAAAGAAAACAAAAGAAAGCCAAAAAACCATAGCAAAGAGGTGTTTGTAACATATAAAATTGGCCTTAAAAATAATCTTGTCTTTCTTACTCTATATTCTTTGATGGAAAATCCCATCATCTAAGCATGCTGCAGTTTGTAAAGAAACCCTTATGGGTATTCTGCACAAGAACGTCTTAGAAACCATAGCAGAGGTGGTTA
Organism: Ctenomys sociabilis; assembly: GCA_004027165.1. Classification (NCBI taxonomy): domain Eukaryota; kingdom Metazoa; phylum Chordata; class Mammalia; order Rodentia; family Ctenomyidae; genus Ctenomys; species Ctenomys sociabilis. The sequence goes on from PVKA01007977.1 coordinate 49,841, forward strand.
AACCTGATACTTGGGGAAAAAATGCAAAGCCTGAGGGATCCTGTGGCACCCACTGAGGCCTGTGACTGATTTGTGATCTTTTTTTGGTGCAGGTTCTCACTATGCAGCTTGAACTCATAGTGATCCTCCTGTTTTCAGCCTCCTCGGTGCTGGGATAACATGCCTGCCCACCATGCCCAGACTTTGTTGCCAGCTCAGCACACCCTGGGGGCAGGGCCAGTATGGCATGTGGTGCTGGGGATTGAACCCTGGCCCCTGTGCTTGCCTAAGCAGATGCTTAGTCCACTGAGCTATCTTGCCAGTGCTTGGTGTCTGCTTTGTTCTCATTCCTCAGAAGTCACGGGGTGGTCTGTGGAATCTAAAAAAGGATGCAAACTCATTAAGAATTTGAACATGGTCACAAATCCTAATCCAAAATTTGATTGAGTGCCTCACTGGGAAGCTGAGGAGCTATAAGGGCTTCTTTTCTTCTTTTCATTGGTACTGGGAATTGAACTCATGACTACACACTTGCCAGGCAGGCCCTGTGTGACTGAGCTATGTTCCCAGCCTTATTGTACTGCTTTCTGCCGAAAGGTGAATTGGGTGCCTGGTTCAGCTGTGGTCCCTGTGTAGGGACTGAGTCCTTGCTGAGCTGAGTCTTGTCCTTGGATGTCACCTATGATTGCAGGGGTACCTTGGCTCATCAAATTAATTCATCCTACGATGCTGGGCTTGATGCAGAGTTTTCAAAATGGAAGCAAGGTTTTGCTAAGTGTTCATGAACCGAGGTATTACTAGTATTTCCGTACTCACATGAGCCTAAAAGGAGACTCCTCCTGACTTGGGGAGTTGATTTTTTTTTTTTTTTTGTTTCGGTCCAAGCATCTGTACCTTGTCCTCAGCCCACAGAAGAGCAGGAAGTGCTCTGAAACCATTATTTCTCTCCTTAAGCACAGCTGCTCCTGGCTCAGGTTTGAGCTCTTCTTAGTCCACAGTTTTGTTCCGTGTCCTCACTCCTGTGCATTTTTTGAGATGCTGCTCCCACTGAATATCATGTGCACCCAGGTTGGGCAGGGCTGTGCTGTGTCTGGAAATCCCAGGAGATGAGTAGCTGACATTATCATCACTTCTTCCTGGATCTGAGCCTCGAGGCTGAGTACATACACACTTCCATCCCATTTCAGGAGGCCTAAGGTTTCCGGCCCATTGTGCTACCCATCAGAGAGAAGCAGGCAGCAGGACCTGGAAGTTACTTCCTTTCTGAGCTCTCTCTCTGTCTCCTTTCACTTCTGCCCACCAAGATGCAGTGCTTAGTTGGATACAAACATCTGGAAGCAGTGGCAAAGTTGGGTCACCTTATTTCCCATTTGGATCTAAGGTGCTGATGGTTTTATTGGAGTTAGGGGCCTTGATGTATTTCCATAGGAAAGGAACTCCAAGGGAAATTATTTCTCTTTATGTAGGAATCTCGAATCCTCTGACCCTTCTTGGGTTGTTTTCATCAGGACTGAGGTTGTTTCCTGGTCTTTTGCTGGACAGGATGGTTGGCTGTGAGAGGACAAGGTAGAGGCCGACAGTCTGTGCTTTAGTGTGTTACTGGCTAAACACAGTGTGGTTTCCTAGATGAGGGCCCTTTGGGCATGGCTACCTTATTGACATGGTGAGAGGAAGGATTTTTGTGTGAAGCTTTCTGGCTAGAGACCTTCTAGGATGAAGCTTTCCACACAGCAAGCTGTACCAGACAGCAAAGGTTATCCCTGCTAACCGCAGATCGAGGGTCTCTCCTTGGAGTTGTCCTTCATTTTCACTTTAAGAAGGTGTTCTAGGAGCCAGGGAGATGGCTCAGTTGAATAAGCACTTGCCTGGCAAGTGCAAGGGCCTGAGTTCAATCCCTGGTTCTGCAAAAAAACAAAAACAACAACAACAAAAAAAACAAGGTGTCCCAGTATATGGGCAAATAAGGAGGGCAGGAGCTGGGCAGGACCTGCTGTACTGTGCTATAGTCACTGGATTAGAATCCCAGTTCCATCTGCGTAGCTTCATGACCTGGGTATGTGACTGAATTTCTATCTGCTCTAGTTTCCTCATGCTGGCAAATGGGAATAACAATGCCAACTTTTGATAGTTCAAATGCCCCTCCAAAGAAACCCATGTCCTGGAACCTGGTGCACCTAGAGTCCCAGCTACATAGGTGGCCGAGGTAAGATGATCACTTGATTCCAAGAGTTTCAGTCCATCCTGGACAACATGATAGACTCCGTCTTTAAAAATGCATATATATTAAAAAAAGAAACTAGTGCCCAAATTCCTTGAATCTTCAAATATTAGCTCATTTAGAAAAAAAAGTATGGGTTTACTTTGACAATTCTGAGCCAAGGTAATTGTCTTAGATTGTCCAGTTGGGCTGTTTGTGCCACCAGAAGGGTCTTTCTTGGAGGAGAGCAGAGGGAGACCCCACAGACCCATAGAAAAGAAGAGAATGTGAGCAGGGGAGGAGATAGGAGATTTCAGAATACTGCTTGGAGTTTGGGGACCGAAACAGCCATCAGGAGTGGAAAGAACTAAGGAATAAATTCTTTCTGGATCATCCAGAAGGAATGGGCCCTGCCTATTCCCACACTTGATCCTGGGGAAGACTGACTTTGGGCCTTTGGTTCCCAGCACTGTCACAGATTTCTGTTGCTTGAAGCTGCCATATCTGTGGTAACTTTTTATAACAGCTATGTGAAGCTAATGCCTACCTTGGTGGTATTATTGGGAAGATTTAATAAAATAGTGCCTGTAAAATGTTTCGCAGAATCCTTGGTATTTCATAGTAAGCCTTCACTAAGTATCAGCAAGTAGTTTTCTAGATTTTCTAGGGACAGTGGGACTAGACAAATGTTCCAGTGTATGTCCTGGCTTGGTCACAGTGATTTATAAGCTCCAGTTGAACTTCACTCCTTCCCCAACATTGTTGAGTGAGTCCCACTCTGCTGTCCTGCCCAGGAGTCATGCAGATCAAATGAGTTCATGACGTGAAAGTGGCTTGCATGTCACCTGGGTAATCTGCTAAGCTGCGGTCACAAAGGCCAGGACCAGCAGAGGCAGCATCGTCAGAGAGGGCGGGGGGAGCTTTGCTGCCCTGGCCCTCCGAGGTGAGATCATCTGGCCCAGCCTTTGTTCCTGCTTTGATGAGTTCATGTGTTGGTTTTCCCCTAATCCCACCCCCCGGATCCCAGAGCAAAGCCCCAGATGACAGATCTCTGACTGTCCCGGCCAACTCTGAGCCTCCCTCGTGGGGCACATTTCTTCTTGTTTCTATTTTTAAGAGGCACAAACAAAAATAAAAATAAACACTGAAATATACTAATCTTAAAAATGATTTATAGTGCCTAGCATAGAGATTAGGTCAATAGATTCAAAAATATAGCTTTACACAGGGTTTGAGATGTTCCTGATGTGTTTTTATTTTAGACAAGAGACCCAGGAGACCCAGCACCAGGAAGTCAACTTAGGTGGAACAAGTCAACCCTTGTCAAATGCTTGAAAGTGAGGAATTCATCTGTGAAGACACCCAGCTTCCCAGGAAATGTGCTGTTTTAGCCTGAATAGGCAAAGGAAAACACACAGGAAGGAAGCAAATCATGTCTCCAAGTTATTTTCCTTGTCTTTTGCTGATGTTTCCAGGGCATTTCTCTCTCAGGGATGGCCCAAGGCGTTCTTTGTGCCTACAGCCTATTCTTTCTGCCTTGGCAGACTCCTCCAGGTCATATTTTCAGCCTGCTTGTCCACTGCAAAATACGGGCCCTCACTGATCTGCTCTCACTCAGGCAAAGGACTTGTGCAAAGCCTCCGCATTCCAGCTACTTCCGCCTGTACTCCAGGCACCAGGGAAGCAATGCCCAGTGTGGGCATCTGGAGTTCTCAGTGTGGGTAACCACATAAGCCAGTCGGTGACATGGCATGGATGGCTTGCAAGAGTGCCAGGAAGGGACAGCTTGCTCTGGCAGCTTGTCCCTGTGGGAGGAGTGGCTCTGGGGTAGTGACCCTTGGGTCTGCAGGAGGAAGAGGGCTCAGTTGACCCAAGAGGGAGTGGAACATGTTAGTGTCACAAGCATACACAGAGGTCCCAAGATAGCAGCACTTGTGACACAAGGAAAAATCAAGAAGAAGCAAGCATGGCAGTGAGCAGAGGCAAGAGTAGGTCTTGAGGTGGGGCTAAAGGAGCAAGGGCAAAGTGGTGGACTGATTGGCTCTCTAGGGGACTGATACTGGTGGGGGGATTTCTTTTCCCATTCCTGCTATCCCAAATGTGCATTGCCGCTGGCCTTTCCTGGGCCTCCTGGTCTGCAGCTGGTGTGGGTCAGGGCAGGGACAATGGAAAGCTGATCCCCTAGAGCGGGATGTTCTGTGCCTCCTGGCCTGGATCATCCAGAGGGTTTGGCTTCTGTTTTCCTGCAGGTCTAGGTCTTCATTCTGACCCCACACATCTTACTTTTGCCTTAAACCCCACTCTGTCTCTAGCATGTTTCTGTCATTCCACAAATATTTATGGAGTATGTCATAGGGCAGGCCCCAGGCAAGGCTATGGGAGGCTGTGCTGATCTGAGGGAGGCCTGCAGCTGCCATAGAGAAGCAGCGGGGCCTAGGTGAGGGAGAGACAGTAGCTTGGACCCTACCAATCAGATGTCACTTTCTCCTCAGATCATACCCATACCCCTGCTCTGTCCTCCATGGGCAGCCCTCTGCTTCTTGCCCTTAGCTCAAAAGCATGGCCTGGGCCAGACTCAGACCTTGCATCATGCATGGGGATGGTGTCCCTATTGCAGACCATTGTAAGTCTCAGCTCTGTCCCAGCCCCATCCTCGGCTTCTGGGCTGCACAGTCCTGCACTTCAGGCTGGAGCTGAGTCACTGCAAGTATCTTTCTGAGATTCCCACCCTGCCTTATGACACTCACTGCAGAAAGGCCATCTTCCGGGCTCTTCTCCAGGCATGGGGTCTCGCTGGGTGCAAGTCTTCTGAAGGAACATAAGGACTTTCAACCACAGCCTTCAGTGTATTCCCACATGCCAGAGCAAATGAACTGTTCCTAGGATGCTTAATGCTCTGTGAAATCAGTCATTAATTGTAGAAACAACTGATTTCAGAGGCAGCATGGCAATTAGGAGCTGCGTATGATGGCAGTGGCAGAACAAACACACCATCGTGTCGCCCATTTGTCATGCGTGCAAAAGCCAGCAAGGTGACTGGGAAGTTGTCCTGTAGCAGGGAGCAGTTGAGAGCTGCTGGGTCTGCATCTCCAGCTGCCTTGCTTTGAAATCCCTGGTTAGGCACACCAGAAGTCAATGGAGTGTCTGGGGAAGATGGGGAAGCACACCTTCCAGTAGCCAGCAGAAGGAGGCAGCATCGGATAAGAAGACAGCTGCTCTTGGGCAGAAGCTGCTCCTGGTGCTGGTGGCCTCTGAACTACAGTCCTGAGCACCTCTGAGGGCTGGGCAGCTGACTCTGGGTGGTCTCTGGGGATGATGGTTCTGAGACTCACTTTCCTTTGGGTTTGTTTCTGGGGAGAATTTAAAATAAACTGGCTTTGCTAGTAGTATATCTAGCAAGTGTTTGCTGTGTTTCTAATGCCAGTTTTCCCCCAGCAGGCCAGAAGTCAGGGCATTAATAGGCATGGATCATCTTTCTCAGAGCTGCCCCTACTCATCCCCTTCTTCTGCCCTCGGTCTCCCAGCTATTTCTGAAGCCCTCAGGAGGGGAGTATCTTGTGTGAATGCCAGAGGATGGCCTCAGCCCTGCTGCTTCCTCTTCCTGGCTTCTTCCTCAGCCTGGACCTGGAGTGCCTTAGAATCAGTGCCTCTCCATGCTGGGCCTGTGCTCACAGGAGAGAGGAGAGACTGAGATAGATGATAGATAGATAGAAGGATAGATAGATAGATAGACAGACAGGCACATGGATTGAGCCATAGAGGAATTCCAAAGGTAGCCAAAGAACAGGGCCATCGCTGTCTTCTGCAAAGATCATGTAGATCACCATAAAGAGGGGGAAGGATGCAGACTGGTTTCTAGTACAGAAGGGCTGGAATTGCCCTGCGACTGACAACTTGACAGTTAGCAGAATGCATTTTGGTCAAGAAAATGGCATCTTACACAGCATTTGATAATTATTACAGTTGATGTTTACTGACACGCTTACTACTATGGCTTATTACCAACTGAGGGAAAAATAAAACAAAACAGGCAGCCGAATACACAAGATTCCACTTAGGGAATGTAAGTATGCTTGTAGGTGCATGTGTGTGTGCAGATGAACAAGTCCCTACCAATGTAGGGACAATGTAGGAACAAGTCCCTAACCCACTGTTAGGGTTTGTGTCTAGCTGTCCCCCCCAAAGCCTCATGCAGTAATGGAGTGGACTTCTAGAGTTTGTGATTAATTCATGATCCACTGAGATTATGAGTGTGAGTGTTCCTGGGATTATGGGTGTGAGTACTGTACCCAGCCTGGGGCGGAGAGCCTGAGTGCAACATAATAAGGGAAACAGACTTGCTCTCTGCAGCCCTTGTTGCTGCTACTCCTCCTTTTGCCCTTGCCGTCTCGCTGCCTTCTGCTGCCATGAACTGCTGCTCTCTGCCATGTGCCACTCTGCTTTGGAGCCAGCTGAGTGTGGACTGAAACCTCCAGTAACTGTGAGCTATATAAACCTTTCTTTCCCTAGTTCTGAGCATCAGGTACTTGTCCCAACAACAAAAGAAGAGTAACTGAGACACCCACCAAGTTAACACCGATGATTTTGAGAGATCTAAGGTGACTTAGAAATTTCTTTTTCTGCTTTCGAAAAGAATCTGGAATTATTGCTATAAGTCTTAGTTTTATAAGAAGCAGATAGATTTTATTTTACATTTTATTGGAATCTGTTCTATTTTACTTGTGGTAATAAAAAGACAAGCCATCAGAATTTTCTAAAGTTGTTTCTATAACTGGCTTCTAGCAGCCAAATTAAGACCGAATACTACTGGAAAAGCAAACCGTTCAGATTTAGAAAACAATAACATCAAAGAATTCGAAAGATTAGGTTGCAAGCATTGAAAAATAAATGGCTTACAATATTTTATGGATTATATCATAAATCAAATCCAAATATCCATGGGACAGCGTCAGGGAAAGCAGGCTTGGTGAGGTGGCACCGGTGGAGGCCTGGGCAGTAACAGCCATGGGAAAACAATGTTCCTGAGGTGACGTCATGACCACAGGAGTCACTTGGCCAAAAAGTGTGAGACTCGTGACTTGACTGAAAATTTCAATTCTCATTTAATTTTGATTTTTCTTGAATTTGTGCCTTATTTCTGATTCGGCAAAGCCTTTTTCTAGTCATCTTTGGTCAGGTTTCTAACTGTCGGGGGACTTCTGCTTGGACCTGTTACTGGGACTGCTTGAGGTGACACCCAAGACAATGGGCACAGTTTCCCAAGTGTCCTGACACAAGGTCTTTCTCTTGCTTTATGTTAGGACACATGAGCCTCACCTGAAGTACTACAGCAAGGCTGGAATCTCAGCCAGTGAGGTTTCCAAATTCCAAGCCAGAAAGTGCTTTTTAAAAAATGTCTTCAGGACAGGATCTACAGGGTCTGTAGAGTTTCACTACATAGATCGGACTCAGTGATTCTCCTGTTTTCAGTCTCCTAAGTGCTGGGATCCCAGGTGTGTACCCCCACACCCAGTTTCAATTGCCATCTCAGCATGCCTGGGCCTCGGGGCGGCACAGCAAGCTCAGTGATTTAACTCCTGTCCCCTTCATCTGCCTAAGCAGGTGCTTTAGTCTGCTGAGCTATCCTGCTGTCCGGGAAAGTGCTTCTTAATGGGAATGCAAAGGGCAAAACCTGAAGCCCAGAATTAAGAATGTGTGTCAGGTTTTTAATCTAATTTACAAAGGAAGCAGCTGGATGTGGGGCAGCTTCGTATTTCTAATTAATGAAGCAAAATCACATATTTGAAAATAATCACCTCCGTGACTAACTATAAACAGCAGCACACACACAAGACAGTCAAAATCATCTTGGTGATAACTGTCGGAGGATAATTCTCAAAACCGGGACAGTGTTACGAGCATCAACAGTGTACTCTTAGTGGCGGAACACAAACTATTCATTCTACTACTCCTATTTTTCTATTAAAATATTTCTATATTTTGTCAAGAGCACCCTAACTTTGACAATGTATTTTATTCATAGAAAAGTGAAGTAAACACTATGTAAAACATACTCAGATTGGAAGGGAGACAAGGCTAAGGAGAATGCTACACCGCCAACATCCATGAGCCAAACCCGGTTCCCTTCCAAACTACCTATTCACGGAGTGCCGCCCTCACCCATGACAGAAATAGCTTGCTCTTTACACTCTGCACTAATCAGTTTTAAGATGACTTCCCTCACTGTGTTATGTGTCTGTATTTTATTTCTCCTAAAAGATTTTGGGCCTCTGAGACCAAGGGGCATTCTCTTTCCTTCTCAGATTTCCAACCATTTGGGCTGTCCAGAGAGCTCGGGGGTGTGGCCTTGAGCCACAATTATTTACAAAGAGTCTGAAGCAGAAAATAATAAGTTCTAGGTGCCTTGCCAGCTCTGGGGTGCTTGGGGGGTGTGCCACCCCCACACTGAGTGTCCTCTCTTCTCTGGGTCACAGGAGAACTGCCACCCACTGCAGCCTCTCTGTGAGGCCCGCTGTGCTTTGCTGCTGAGCTCCCGAGGCTTGGGCAGAAGCGTGGTCAGGCTTTCCTCCTGCACGGGTGGATCACTGCCCCGGCTGCTGGGCCACCCTGGCACCGCACCTCGGGTACAGTGCAGGCAGTCTCATCAGGAGAATAAATTCAATGCAAAGCAACACACAACTTGGAAACCTTCTGGGACTCGATGCATTTTACATTTTGGAAGATTTTGTCTTATTTTATTACTGTGTCTTCTGATAAATTAAAGGGAGATGAGTTGTCCTCGAGCCAAAGAAACCTTTACAGTTGAATTAAATTTTAGATCCTTTCCGTGTTTGCTGTCTGACCTATGGAGCTTGAGCTATCTGGCTCCATCTCCCCCCAATCCCCTGCCCCCACTTGGTTCAAAATATCCTTGTTGACTCTTCCTGTGGTTTGTGTTGCTCTATCACTAGGATGTTGTTCTGTAAGATAAAGGAAAAAGCTGAAGCCGTAAGGAGGACATCAGGATGGATTTCAGCATGAACGTGGCTTCCTAATAACACCACACCCGGGCAAGGTGTAGACGTGTGTCCTGCCCTGCCACTTAGCAGCTGTGTGACCTTTGGCAAACTGGGGACCTCTGGAGGCCTTTGTTTCCACATCTGTGAAATGGAGATGATGCTTGTAATGTTTAATCGTGGCTATAGAAAAGCTCTCCCAAATTCAGTGGCTTCAAACAGCAAACAGTTTTTATTTCTCTAACATCTGTGCGTCTAATGGGCTCTTCTGTGCTTAGCTGGCGGCTCTGCTGGCCTGGCCTGGACTCGTGACTACAGGATGGCTGGGGTCACCCGGGTGGCTCTGTTTGACTTGCCACCCCAGCAGGTGAGCTCTTCTCAGAATGGTGGCAGAGGGGCCAGGGCACTGGCCCTGTCTTGCAAGTGTGGAACAGGCTTTTTGCCAGGCCTTCATGCATCTCGCTGGCCAAACACAAAGTCAGGTCAGGTTTCTTGCTTGGTGCTGGGTGCCTCAGTGATGAGATTTCTGCAGAATAATTGTTCTGTTACAGGGAAGTGCTAGTTGTCCTGGGCAGAACTGAATGAAATACTAGATGCTGCTAGGCTCTCCCCAGTACTAGGGCAGGGGCATCGACTAACCCTAACTATCATCTTTACCTCAGTGAGTGCCTGCCTATCCCTGGTTAATGGAATTAATGACTTCAAGTAAGAAATCTGCTAGTGCTGGATGAAAAACAATGTGGGGAGACCATGGCTTAAAATATAAACACAAGGTTTTGGATATTTTTCTGTTCAAGAGGTGGAATTTAAATTCCTTTCTCTTAAGAGAGGGAGCACTTATCACTGCATTAGAGGAGGCAAAGGGAAAGAAAAGTATATGGTAAGACCATCTGAGATGAAGCCATGAACCTAAGACCGAGGTCTGCCCAAGGAGATAGAAGGAATATTCCTTGGGAAGGTTTGCAGATAATGGATAGATGATGTGGCTAATGTCATCCCATGCCATTTTTTTTCTTGTTTTCAAGCAGACCTGCTGGCTGTAGCTATAGGAGCCATATTGTGACCAGGAGAGAGAGTACAAGAGAATTACAGAGGTGCCTGTATTGACACTGTAATCCAGAGCCAGTGTTACCTATCTCTAGATTTGAAAAACAATTAGGCAGGCCAGTTTTCTGACACTTACATGTGAAAATATTCCTAACAAATACAGAACATGGCTGGAGAGATAGCTCAACGGCATATGAACCTGCCTGGCAAGTGCAAGGTCTAGAGTTTGATCTCTGGTGCCGCATGCTGTGCTAGCCACCAAAACCAGGTGTAGTGGTGCATGCCTGTAATCCCAGGGCCAGGGAGGCTGAGACTGGATGATCGCTATGAGTCTGAACTGCATAACGAGACCCTGCATAAATTAAAAAAAAAACAAAAACACCTTATAGAACATGAACATAGGAGGCTCTCAAAGATACCTATCCATGTGCTTATGTCCAGAACTTGTGAAAATTACCTCCTATAGCAAGAGGGATTTTTCAGACAAGATTAAACTAATGATATTGGTATGGGGAGATGAGTCTGGATTATGGAGCTGGGCTCCAAAAGTAACCACAAATCCCTTTATAGATGAGGGCCGAGGGAGAAGACCAAGTGATGAGGGAGGCAGGGACTGTGGTGATGCAGCCACAAGCCAAGGAGTACAGGTGGCCCCCAAATGCTGGAAGAGGCAGGGGAAATATTCTTTCCTGGGACTCCCAGAGGGAATTGGCCCTACTCCTCTCTTGATTCACCCCGAAGACTCAGATGAGGCATCTGCCGCCTGGTGTTTGAAAGCTGCTAAGTCTGTGGCACCCGAGACTCAGAGAAGGGAGCTCTTCCAGGGTGATGGAGGTAAGGAAAGGGCACCAGGTTCTTCTCCAGAGTCCAGCGGGGGATGCAGGTGTGGTTTGGGGAGTCTGGGAAGACTTTCCTGCAGGGCTGATTATGGAGCAACACAGAATGATGAGCCAGTCATGCCAGCTGTGCAAAGAGGGAAATTTACTTGACGCTTCCTGTGTGCCAGTGGTGCTGAAGATGTCATGGTTGTTCCTGTCATGAGGATGGATAAAAACAGGTGGTTCTTCTTTCCGCTTCCCTCCCCATTCCTATCCCCACCTGCCTAGCTTGCCTGCTCTCTGCCCTCCTGCTTCCTTTCCTTTCCGCTCTTGTTCCCTGTAAGTTGAAGGGAAAAGAAGCCATGTTTTATTAATTTCTATGCACCTGACTGTAGAGCCCTGATCCCGAGCTCTTAGCAGCATATGGGAGCTTGCACTGAGCTCAAGTAAACGTGTCCTCTGTGTATACACACGTGCATGCGCATATACACACATGCACAGTTGGAGGGTGTTGGATACTCTACTTTGAAAAAAACAGATCCTGAGTCTGTGAAATGCTTCAGGAGAGAGGAACATTTCTCTTTTATGTGATCATTTGTTCAAAAGCAGATACAGAGTGTTGGTCCAAATGCTCCTTCTCCCTGGTTATCTTGTACAAAGCTCTCCATCTGGGGATACTCATAGGTCTCCTTGTCATTCACAGGCTCTGGTTTATATAAAAATGGATCGTTGGCTGAGGCCAACTTCAAAGCCAAAGAGTGGCCTAAGTCAGAAATGGCTCTGTCTTTTAATTCAGGCGTAATCCTATTAGAGACACAGCTCTCAGGGCTGGGGAATACTTTTAGGACTCTTTGATCAAGAGGGCACTTTTGAGTTCAGTGGCTTCAGCTGTCCCTGCCTAAAAATAACAAGGAACCCATTTACTATCTGGAAATGCCAGTTTCTCTCATTTCAGGAGAAAAAACATATTTCCAAGTGGACCTGTGCTTGATAGTTCGGGGGTGGGGAGGTGAAAGACAGAAAGAACACTGTGACTTTTTTCTCCAAATGAGGTTGTATAGCCTTTGCTAGTATGGTGGCACTATGATACATACGTACATACGCACATACATATATGTAATATTACCATTATTCTGATATAAACATAATTTTATCATATTATTTTATCTCTGCCATGTTTTTTCATTATAGAGCAGTTCAGAGTCTGACATATTGTCCAGTTGCCTACCTACTGAGCATCTCCACAAGCTCTATAAATGCAGGGATTTCTTTAGTACTTACCTCAGTGCCATCCTCTGAGTGTTTAGAACAGTGCTTGGCAGACAGAAGGTGCTCATTAAACATTTTGTTGAACACATGAATGGGAGAGCTGGTGCCTGTCTTTCTGAGAGTGAGCCCTAGGGAAGCACTGTGTCTGTCACCCACATTGTCTCCATGACATTTTTGCCTGCATCTCTTATCCATGGCAAGCAACGCTAACATCTGGGCTCACACATTCTGGCTTGAAGTTCCATTAAAATTCCACATGTTGATTCCCGATTGTGTTTCCAGGCTGCATAGATCATGACATTATTTAACATGCCTTTGGGATTATCCCCAGTCCAGATGAAGTATGGCTCTCACTGTGTTTTGCAATGTATGTTTTGAGGCCCTTCATAAGTATATGGTTTTCATTTTTTTCCCTTAGTTTTTCATATTATAGCCTACATTTTTCATGATCTGGAGAATGAAGTTTGTTGACAGGGGTCTTCTGTGTTCTTTTTTCCTGAGCGGCTTCATAGATGATTGATGGATTTGCCAATTGGACTTACTTTTGAACTGTACCCCTGGGTCGTCTTGGAGATTGGCACCCAACAGTAGTCCTTCCTATGATCAGGCATGTGAGGCATGTGCAGATGGACTATTTATTTGAAAGAAACACTTGTGTCCTCAAAATGAAGGACCATGGAAAAAATATTTAGCAAAGCACACATGCTGAAGCTTGAATTTAGGAATGATTTTGATGCAGAAAGCTGCCATACTAGTTAAGCAATTTTAGATGTACCTAAGCCATGCATGTCTAACATCTTAGTCCACTTGCTGTTGTATCAAAATGAGACTGGCTAACCTCTAAAAAAATAGAAATGTACTTGGCACCTAGTTCAAGAAGCTGAGAAGTCAAAGAGCATGATGGCACATCTGCCTGTCATCTGGGAGGGGCCTTCTTGGCCCCTCCTGATATGGAAGAGGACATCATATGGTGGAACAAAGCCAGTGTGCTAGCTGGAGTGTCCATCCTTCCTATAAAGCTACTAAAGCTCATGACTTCACTGAGTGTCAATTGCCTCACAAGTCTTCCCCCTCCAAGTTCCCTTACCATATGGATTTGAGGATTAAGTTTTCAACACATGAACTTTTGGAAGACCCATTCATTGAGATCATAGCATGCAGCGACCCAATTAATTCATTATGGAAGACATTTACTGAGCTCTCACCATATGCCAAGCTCTGTAGTAAGAAACAGATAAATTCCCTACCTTCACAGAGTTTAAATTTAATGGGTGCTATGACAAAGAAGCCATCACCCACAGATGCAATATCACAGCACATGGGGCAACTTCTTGGAAGGAAACTGCAGAGAGAGCAAAGATTCCAACAGCAGGGTGAGGTCTCTGGTTGGGGTTGGTGTCAAGGATGCCTACAGTGCAAACTGGTGTCCTGAAGGCACTGTACCACCTCCTTTCCCTAGACCCTGGCCACCCCTGTGTTCCTTCCTGGGTTTCTTTTATTCCCTTTCTGCTCATTGGTGGATAGTTACCAGCCCCTCTGCACTATCTAGGAGAACTTCTGGGATACCCTGTACCCCACAGCAAATAACTCCTTGGAGCCATTTGATTCCCTCTGTCATGATTGGCTGTCATTGTTCTGGTACCACCGGCCTTGGAATGAAGTCATACACTTGCCTGCACATCTCCTTGCCTTTCCTGGGAGCTTCTTGAGGGCAGGGGTGGATCATCCACCTCTATATCCCCAGTATGCAGCTGGGGCTATTTGCCATGAAAAACTAATGAATGCGAATCATAGATTACACAGATGGTGCTTCCTGTATGCTCATAGAACTCTAATACATCGATCTTTCAATCCCTCCAGTTCCCTAGAAGTTACACACTATTCTTTCATCTACTTCATAGGAACAAAATTGAGACAAAAAGGTTAGGCAACAGAAGCATGTAGCTAGCAATGAAGGAGCCCGATAGCATGACACTGGATCTGGACCCTTGACTACCAGTCCCCCAGTGAGCTATTGGATGAGTGAATGGACAGATGAGTCATTTTTTTGTTGCTTTATCTCATTTTATCTTTAAATAATTAGTGGGTCTTTTTTTTTGTTTTTTCACTGTGCAGTATTTTATTTTCTGATAATAGCATGCATACACCTATATCTTGTATAATTTTCTTTTTTAAATTTTCTTTTATTTTACTGAGACAAATATCAATGAGATATTTCAAAGCTGATTAATAGGACAACTTCAATAATTAATACTTTGTTATCTTCCTAGTGGTTATCCATAGTACAAGAAGCAGACAGGATGTCCTGTCCAAACACTATTAGTACAAATCTTTCTTCTGTAGAATTAAGCGAAAGTAGCTGCATATGTATTCTAACTATTCTGTGTATACAAATATAAAATTGTCCTTCCTTTGTATCCGCTTTTTTTGTTTAGTCCTCTCAGAGATGGGTATTCTATTGGCATTCACTTATTCTAGGTGCTTGATTTCAGCAAAACACTCCAACACAGTCCAGCAGTTCACAAGAGTAGTGGGTTATCCACAGAAGTTGTTGACAGGAGCCTTTTACACCTCAGCATATTAATATGGCTTTATTTTATATACCTCATTTTTATACTTTTCTGCTGGATGGTTAAGACCAAGATAAAGCAAGACCTATATAATGAGAAATGTAACTTTTGTATCTGATAAGGTCAGTCAAGTCCCCTCAGGATTTATCCTGTAACCCTGTATTTTACTTTGTAGATCCTTTGTCAGGGTCAGCCATGTGGATGAGTCATGGCCATTGCTTGACCAATTCGCTCTCTGTGAAAGCCTGAGGAAATGTTTTCTCTCCATGTGACTCTCCTTAAGCACACTAGAGATCATTAATTGCATTCCTCTGTGGCTCCATAATCTCCTTGGTCAGAAAATTTGGGGCACAACTGAGTTACATGGTGTTACAGTACAGGTTCTCCTATGTCCTGATCTTCACTGACCTTGAAAGGCTAGAGCCAAAATGTTGGCTGACCTTGCAGCCCTTCCATTTCTCCAATTTTTGATCTGCAAACTTAGGTTGTTAACCCTCCAGAAGAGAAGCTGATTATTACCCTGCAACATATGCAGTTCAGTTTACCCTGTTGGTCTAAATCTCAAACATCTTAGGCATAACATGGAACAGGTATTTTCCACCAAGTATTGATGTATTGAACTTTATATCCTTATAGAATATGAAGAAAAAGATTTAAAAAAACAGGAATATACACATATTTTTACACAGAAATTTAGAAATTTAACCACATACAGCATTGTAGCAGGACAGTCCTGCAACATTTTTTTTTTGTGTCTTTTTTTTTTATTTCATTTAACTTCTACTATCAATTAAATGTTTCTTTTTTTGTATTTAGTACAGGGTCTGTAGGATCTCACCACACAGATTGGACTCCCAGTGTTCCTCCTGTTTTCAGCTTCCCAAGTGCTGGACTACAGGTGTGCTCCACCACGCCCAGTCTCAATCACTGTCTCAGTGTACCCCATGGATGGGGCTGGCATGGCGCACCCAGTATGGAACTCGGTCCTTGCATCTGCCTAAACAGATGCTTTAGTCCACTGAGTATCTGGCCAGCCCATTAGTGGGTCTTAAGTTGGGGGTGCCCATAGGGTGGGAGAAATCTGTGCTCTCTGTTCGCCTAAGCCCATTTTTGAGCCATATCCACTTTTGCTATTGAGGATTTCATTATGATTTTTTTTTCCCAAAGAGATAATTTTTCATTTGTTTGTTTGGTGGAACCAGGGATCGAACTCAGGCCCTTGCACTTGCCAGGAAAACACTTATTCCACTGAGCCATCTCCCTGGCTAACTATGATTTCTTGAGATTGTCACAGGACAGAACATTTTGCAGGGGTAAATTCCTAGTTAATGACTCCTATTTTTTCTTCCCCCCTGCCATGAAGCTTCATGGTTCAGATTGGTGAATCATCAGTACTCTTAGTTGCTTCTTCTATGGGGGTAAGGTAAAATATAGGAGCTGACCATAGTTTATCAAATCTAGCTCTGCAGCATTCCCTCAAGTCCTAAACTCTGCAGAATCCCACTGTCCTGCCCTTTGTGATGTGGAAGTAAGACACAGGTAGCATTTGTATAACACTTGCTGCACTGGTCTGCATGCTGGTGATGCGCCTGCCATTACTCACTCCAGGTCACCTTCCACACAAGGGTGGGCTCTTGCATTCCCCAGAAGCCTCCTAATCATCAGTCCTCCAACTTTGGTCTGATAAAGATCACCTGGAGAGCTTGGCCAACACACAAATTGCCAGGCACTGTCCTAGGTCCAGAATCCTAGGCCAGGTACAGCTGATTCCCAGCTGTGAGAGACCCTCTGCACTAAGGGTGCAGCGCATGTGGGGTGCTTCAGCACCAATTAGTATGGGGCTTTTGAGGCTCCCTTTCCACAGCAAGGGGGCTCCAGGTGATCTCACCTCAGGATCGTGCCACAGTTTGGGCTCCATTCCCACTGTATGCCTTGTTGGGCACGGGAAGGCATGGGCAGGTCCTGTGCCCCTGGCCATTGGATCTCCACCTGGCATTGCCCTCCCCTGCTCTGCCATTTGCTGTGGGCATCTGGAAGCACTTGTGTCTGTGGTCAAAGCCTGGGAAAGTGGTTATTGTGAAAGCAAGAAGACCTTTGTCTTTTATTTCTTTTATATTGGTTTATTAAAGGAAGAACTACAAATATTTTTCTCTTTTTCACTAAACAAAGTGATAGGAATGCAACAATAGTTGTTATATTGCATATTGTTGCCTGCAAATTACTTATTGAGATTACTAAATATAAGCATAGGAAGTTGCTCAAAAATTGGTCAAAAAATTAAAAAGAAGAAAAAAATTTAAGCATTAACTGCTCCTTTCAGTAGACCAGTAGAAATCAACAGTATAGCTACCCATGTATATAAGTACAGTTTCCCTTGCTTCTTTATTTTCTCCTTTCTCTCACTCCAGTTGTTCCTTCCCCTTGAACAGTTTCTTTCTCTTTCACAGTATCCACTGTATCTTTTGGATTTTATTTATTCTTTTAGGTTCTTACCTGGGAGACAATGTGATGTTTATATATACTGGTCTGATTTATTTCACTTCTGAGTATGGTTTCTAGTTGCATCCATTTACCTGTAAAAGCCTTAAGTTTGTCTTTTTTATTATTTATTTATTTATTCATTTGGTACAGGGTCTTGCTGTGCAGTTCAAACTGTCTCAGCTTCCCCAGCACTCCAGCATTGGGATTACAGGCATGTACCACCACACCTGGTTTAGGGACAGCACTGCTTGCCCTGAATTCTAGGGTCTGCATGGCACGTGATGCCAGGGATTGAACCTGGGTCATTTTGTGTTTGCCAAGGAGGCTCTTAGACCATGTCCTCCATCTCCCCAGTCCTAGTTTGTCTTTCTTTATAGCTGAGCAATATTCCATTGTATAAAAATATATCTTTTTTATCCATTCCCCAGTTGATGGGCATTTGGGTTGTTTCCAAGATTTAGGTAGGATAGATTGTGCTGCACTGACAGTGTGCTTTTGCTTTGGCTTGGTCCTGGCTATTGATGCTTAGGTTAATAGAGTGTTCTACAACTTCTAGAACCCACAATTAGATTTCTTCTCTATGACCACCCTTGCAAGGGTGGAGTTAGGGTTAATGTTAAGCTTTGGTTAAAGCTTCTCCAATTTTAAATTAAGCAAGATTTGATGGGACCATTTCACAGAAGAGGTAATTGAGGTCCAAGAGAGCAGTAATGGTCTGCTTGGGGCTTTAAGGTGAATGAGTGATGTGACCTTGGAAATATCCTGGAACTTTTGATTCCCATTGGTCCTGAGTAGAAGGACCTGAAGGAGGAGACTGGGTGAATACTTTAAGGACTATACCTTCCAAGACACAGACTTTAGCTTTTTCAATAAGCCATGGTGACCCTAGCTCAACTTAGAGTTCTGCTGATAAATGGGCATTAATGAAATCTCAATATACACCCATGAAGAGAAAAACAAAAAAATCCATAGCAGGTCCTGATGGGCCATCATAGATGTTAATAAGAATAATGCAGATACCTCGCAGGACCCATTACTGAACTAAGTGAGCTGGTACAGTCCAGCAGCATCTCTGCCATATCAGTTGTTTCTTGCTAGACATGTGCATGTGTATGTTGTATTAAGAATAAGAGTAAGGAAGACCACAGAAGTGGGACTGTACAGAGGGTGATAGAACACTTTCCCCCACTGACACAGGGTGTGGGCTTGGACAAGTTACTGAAACTCCAAACCTCTGCCTGACAGGGAAATGAGACCAATTACAGTCTCTCACAGGGTGGCTGGAAAGACCTAAAGAGGTCGTGGTATCTCATGATTGACCTGCATCTCCCTGGATTCTCAGTAGATTAGATATCTTTTCCTAGGTGGGTGGCTACCTGGATCCCTCTCTTGTGAGCTGCCCCTGTGTGCTTAGTTGAGGCTTTGTTTGGGTTTTTGGCCCATGTGTCTGCCTATTAATCCTTTTTACATATATGTACACATATTAACTCCATCTCTCTCCTTTTAAAACAATTGCATTGATGTGTCACTCACATACTATTAAGTGCAGCCACCATAATTATACAATTCAAGGGCTTTCACAGGGTAAGTTTATAGAGTTGTTGGGCCAGCACCACAACTCAGTTATATATTTTTTCTAGCTGACTTCTTTCACTATGCTCAATGGCTTTAGGTTCACCCATGTGTGGCAATGCACAGGGACCTTGGAACCTTGTATTGTTGTGTATCCATTATAAGACACAACAATAAGTCTGCACCAGCTGGGCATCATCTCTAGTCTCCCTGTGTATACACACAGACTTAGCCATGAAAGACAGTGCCCCTGATATGGGTATAAACATAACCTCAGCCGAGAAGAACTATTGGCTCCCATATTTAAGATTGGCACCTATAGAGATGATCTATTGGTGTTGATCTCTTCAACTATGGCAGGGAAGTTGTTGGCTTTTACCTACCCAGTCATATTCTCAACAGAGATGGCCAACCTAGCTGACAGAGGATCAATAAACTGGTTAGAGCAGTAATGATAATTGTGGTGGTAGTGATGGTGATGGTTGTGGCAGTGATGATTATGGTGGTGGTGGTTATGGTGATGGTTGTGGTGGTGATAGTGATGGTGATGGTATTGGTGGTGGTTGTCGTGGTGATGGTGATGGTGGTGGTGGTTATGGTGATGGTAGTGACAATGATGGTAATGATGATGGTGGTATTGTGGTGATGGTGGTGGTGGTCTCAGTGATGTTTATGGTCCTGATAGTGATAATAGTGGTGGTGGCAGTAGTGACAGTGGTGATGATGCGTATAATCTCAAGCTAGAATTTTGTAGTCCCATTGTTCTTATGTAAAGTCCAATGCTTTTATAAGCGTAAACAATTTTCAGATTGCTGTGTGCCTGTGGTGGTTTTCAGAGCCCTAAATGCTCTTCTCTGTCACTTTTGCCCAGCTTTTGAGTTGCTCTTGGTGCAAGGACTCGCTGGCCTTCCTGCTCAGCTGCAGCTGGAAAACTCTTCCTGCCTCTCAGTTTCCAGAGTGTCTGATCTCAGCTTTATTCTGCTGTCATACCATGACTTTAATCTTCACGTCATTTGTGTAACAATATTTCTGTCCTGGCATGAGGGCTTCCATCATGTTTGGGGAGACTGTCCATCAGTCTCCAAGGGGAATATATTAATGATCCCCTTATGTTTTCTTCTAATATTGTGACTGCTTTCTGTTTGACACTTAGAGCTTTCTGAGTCATGCAAAATTGCTTTCTGGACAGGTTGGGCACATATATAATTCCACCAGAAAAGTATAGGAAGCATCACTATAGTATATTAACTAGTGTTAACATTTTCATGTATTTACTTGCCATCAAAAATGATCTTGTTTTAGGCATCTATATTATTTGTCAAATATTTCTTATGGAGATTTTATACATGGAAAATATTGATCCCTCATTTTTAAAATTTGTTGGAAATGGGAGTATTTCATCAATCAGTTGTATTGATTACTAAGTAAGTCTGTGCTTATTATAGCAGTGTAAAACCATTTTAGCAAAGTATGAGAAAAAAATAAAAAAAAGCAAGCACAGGTTCATTTACATTTTAGTATTTGTGCCTTCCTTAGCTGCAGTACACACATGCAGGCACTATTCAGAAAGATTACCTGGCTTCTCCTTTTTTTAGTTATTGTAACATAAAGCTCTCCTAGTTACTTTTTCAAGATAATTGAATGATCAGAAAGTGCTCTGTTATGTGGATACATTGTAATTTATTTAATTCACTTCCCTTGGTTGATCACCAGTTTCCTTGCAATATTTTGCTCTTCCTCTGAAGAACAAACTGATAGCTGTATCATAATGGATATTGTAGTGTTTCCTAGTCTCCTTTGCCAGAGAGCAAACCAATTTCTGAAGCTTTTGATACAGGCTGACAAATTGGCCTCCAGAAAACTCATGCCAATTTATAGGCTCATTGGTGTTATGTAAGAGCAACTTTAGAAGATGCAGATATTATCAGTTGAGGAGAAACTGTGAATTTGAGAAACAAAACTACAGCCTCTCCAGGTATTTAGAAGGCAGTGATAAATTTATGCATTTTATAAAACATGAGGTATGTGCACCTAAGTGCACGTGTATGATACATATATACATCTGTATGCGTGTGTGCATATATATGTGTATATATTGTCATACATGATACAGAGACACATATGTTTTTAAATGGTCATTATTTGGTCCCAGATGAGCTTGGATGTTTTTCAGGTTATGCACTTACATTTCTTTTCTTCTGAGCTCCCTCCGCATATCACTAGCCCAATTTTTAATGTATTGATATTTTTATTTTTTACTTGAATTCTTAATTTTTACTTTATAAATATGAGACTCTGTGGCTTTGCAGCATACTTTTCTATTTGAAGACACTGCAGTTAATACAACTTCATGCTACTCATATGACTTTCATATTAATGTCAAGAAGATGTCACCAGTTTCTTTTCTTTTATTTTCTCCCTAACAATAGTTGATTGCTTGCAAACATAATCGTAAGCCCCTGGCTGCTCACCCATCCTCCTACAGGGCTCTGAGGGCCATCCCTGATCTGTGCTGGCTCCTTGACTCGTTTTGCCAACAGGATGGGTAGAGGGAGGGCTGTGCCACGCAGGGCTCTGCTCCCTGTCCCCATGGGCCCAAGCCCAGCTTTGTCTGTTGGGTGCTGGAAGGCATTTGGCTTTAGCATCCAATTGTCTTAGCAGAGGACAACCCAACTGCCAGACTGGTGAGGATCCTTGATACCCAGGGTCGGAGGACACAGCAGCTATATAGCAAGTCAGGCTGAGTTCCGCACGGACAGCCCGATCTGCAGAGCCATCCAGCATCCCATGGATTCCCCAGGGACGGGATACTGTGGTTGCTTTAAACTGCTACGTTTTGGGGTTGATTTTCCTGCAGCCATGGATGCACATGCAGAACCTGGTATTTTTTTACTCCACATATTATTGTGATTTTATATGTCTCTTTCAGTGGTTGTTTTTATATCACTATATCTGGACTTAATAAGTACATGGAAGGAAATTTTAGTATTCACCACCATTCAGTTCATGCAATGTACTAATGTTTTAAGTTTAATTTCTCCCTTGTTCTCTAATTCTGTACATTGATAGGAAAAAGTCATGATGCAGTGTTATTTTTAAATGTTTCTTTTACAGTCACCACTTATTTTTACTTGTGCCATAATTCATACAAGGTGGAAAAGATGTATTTTCTATTGGTTGGTTTCATTTGTTTTATAACCACATGAGAATATGAGCTGTTTTCATGTTGCTTGAGATAATTAGAACAACGTTAGCACATTTATGGTGGTGATATGTTTGATAATAAACTAAAATTCAGCTCCCTAAAACAAAATGAGTAAATAAAAATTTCCATTATAAAAAGTTACTGTTATCTCCAGTTCAATATGTGTTTCAGTTACTCTTTTTTCGTTGTTAGAACAAGTACCCGACACTTAAATAGGGAAAGAAAAGTTTATTTAGCTCAGCTGCTGGAGGTTTCAATCCATACTGGACTAGCTCTAAGGCAGAGTGGCACATGGCAGAGAGCAGCAGTACATGGCAGTGGAAAAATAGCAAAACAGCAAGAGCAAATGTGAGGAGTCACGGTAACAGTGGCTATAGAGAGTAAGCCTGTCTGTCTTATGTTACATTCAGGCTATCCGCCTTAGGCTGGGGATAGCATTCACTCCCATAATCCCAGCAGTATTCACACCCATAATCTCAGCCTTAACTTCACCTCAATGACTGCTTGAGGCTTTGGGGGAACAAATACACACAAATCATAACATTATGATATGATGAACAGCTAAAATAGACTCTCACATCAGAGTTTCAAATAAAGAAATGAATGAGCATTCAGATTTGTCTTAAGATGAATATACTTCTAATAAGAACAGACTTGCACCTCAAATTGGATATTTGAAGTCCAAATCTGTTCTTATTAGAAGAGTTTATATTCTTCCACTGAAGGCATCTGATTTTCTTCTAACTTTTACCCTTGTTTTCTTCATAAGATGTAATGACTTAGTTTGTGTATCCCATTTCCACAGCTTTTAAAATCAATCACTGAAACCTCACAGCCTCCCAAGATTCCGTGTGACACTGTCTTAAACTGGATTTTAGTCATCTAAGGTACGAGAGTCATAGTCTTACATTGCCCTAATATTTTAGACATGTTCTCCCTTAAAATCGTAAATCAGTATTAAAATGTTCTTCATTACTTGTCTAGAATTTAATCATCTCAGGACGCCTTGGTCTGTTTGGCTGGGAATAATATTCTCTGCTTGCTTACTTTTCCACTGATGCAAAACACCACAAATGGAGGGACTGGGTTCATCCCCAGTGTGCTGTGCAGGCTCTGCCCTCAGGGCTTGAGCTAGTGACTGAGACTGGGTGTGGTGATGCACACCTGTAATCCCAGCACTTGGGAGGCTGAAAACAGGAGGATCACTATGAGACCGATCTGTGTAGTGAGACCCTGTAGACCCTGTACTAAATACATTTAAAAAATCACCAAAAACTTGGACATTATTATTATTATTATTTTTATTCTTAATCATCAGGGAGTTGAGGGGCTCTAAGTCCTGCTATGACATGGCTTTCCGGAACCAAGAGAGCGACCCAGGGCCTCATCTGGTTTTTATTCAGTAGAGGAGTGGCTTCAGGATTGACTGAGAATTGTGGGAAGTAGGTGACTACTGTGAGCTGAGCTAGGTGGGTGATCTACGCTTACCTCTGCCATATGCAGAGAGGATATGCAGAGAGTAATCTGCATTATATAGTATTTAATGTTTTGGGAAGTCAAGGGCTTCAGCTTTCATGTAGTCTTTCAAGCCCCAGGAAGTCATAGCCTCTGTCTCAAGGCTCGATCCCAGCTGGCAGCGTGGAGCATTAGCTCTACCGTCCTGTTACTCTTCTTTCAAGGAGAGCTGCTCAAGTGGTCCCCCACAATTCCCCCTTTTTTGTTTTGAAGAAGCTGCAGCTGTGTCAGTTCTGGCCACATAGCTGTAGCTGTTGTTGGGCTGAGAATCCTCTGTGACACACTTTAATGAGAAGGATTATAAACAAAAGAATGAGTACACCAATTCCAATATAACACCAAAAGTGGACTTTGAGATATGCAAATGAATTGAACTTTTCTATAGCATCATCAAACTTATCCTAGTCTTTAATCTGGGCATCAAAAGTGGTCATTTACTATGACATTAACAATACCTTTTTCTGAAGAGCATCTATATCCAAAGTAATATTTTGATGGATAGCTCCTTGTATATGTTTCTTGATTAGTCCCCAAGGATGAAGACTTGTTATGTGGTAATGGGGTGATACAAAAACAAGTCATATTATAGTGATATCTTAAAACTTGTAATTATAGTCCATCCCACCCACGCCTGCCCAGCCCCAGAGACCAGCCTGAGACAGTGCGGCCGACTCTGTCATCCTGCTCCATCCCGCCCGCCCCCGCCCAGACCCTGAGACCGGCCAGAGACAGCGCGGCCGACTCCGCTGTCCTGCTCCATCCCACCCGCGCCTGCCCAGCCCCAGAGACCAGCCTGAGACAGCACGGCCGACTCCGCCATCCTGCTCCATCCTGCCCGCCCCCGCCCAGCACCTGAGACCAGCCTGAGACAGTGGCTGACTCCAGCGGCCTCCTGGATCCCGCGCCAAGCTTGCCCAGCGAGAGCGAATTTACAGGACTCACCAGGCTTCCCAGATCAGTGAGAGTGTGGTGAGTCTGAGGGAGAGCCTTTGGCTTCGTCCCACATGTGCTACGCGGATCCCTGTCCCCAACCCCTCCAAGCCAGTGACTGGCCTGAAACCTCAGGTCCCACTCACTAACACCTCCCCGGAACCCCTGACCTAAAGCCCACTGATTGAGTGGGAATTTCCCCGATTCTCTGGGCATCAAAGGTCAGTGAATGTAGAACCTCAGGCCCGTCGTGCCTGAGATACATTTCCCAGGGATTAAGCTGCCCGTCACCTCACGTGGCCCAGTGACAGCTCCAGGCACACTGTGCCAGAGAAACACTTCCAGGTGATTATTGGTCCAAGCCTACAGCCCCAGACCCAGTGCAGGTCGGCCTGGAGTGACAACTCCTAGCCTGCCACACTGGAGGGACATTTCTCAGCAATCCACGGTCCCACGCTATGGACCGAAATCCAGCACAGCCTGGGCTATAAGTGAGGGCTCCAGGCCCATTGCACCAGAGGGACCTTTCGTAGCCTTCTTGATTTACGGCCTGTAGACCCGGACCCAGCACAAGCTGGCCGGCTCAGTACAGCCTACTCAGTGAATAAGATCATTCACTATACTTTTGTGAGCCCAGAAAACCCACCAAAGCCCAGGCCCACCCACCTGGGGAACGCCCTGCCTGACACAGGAGGGCTGACCCCGGGAACCAACATAGCGGAACCAAAGGAGCTGCAGCAAAAAAAGGAACTGAACACAACAGCTAGACCCAGGATAGGCATACCTGGCAAATCTCAAA
>PVKA01007978.1:0-75081 GCA_004027165.1 Ctenomys sociabilis
TCAAACTTTGTGGAATTATACATGTGCATCATTAAGTACTGTGTGTGACATATAGTAAGTACTCAATGAATGTTAATTATCATTTATTCTTTTAGATGAGCTCTGTATGTTTAAAAATGCCAGTTTATTTTATATAAATAATGCCTTTGACATATTCTCACCTCCGTTTTCCTAAATTAAAACTGGAGAAAGAATGAATCTGACATGTAGAAAAATGTTGCCTTTTTCATATTTATTGTTGATAATGTTTAATGTATTTTTTCTTTAAATCTGTAACATAAAGCTTATATTTCAATGCAATTGTCACAGGAAGAAGGTCTTATTGAGTGTAATATAATTTACTGTGGTTATAAAATGCGAGCAAACTATGGAACATGGGAGCAGCTGTGTTTATACTTCTTAAAGAACATGCTATACACACACACACATATATATATATATATAGAATGTATTATCCTTTTTCAATCATTTCTTTAGGCAGAATTTATATTTTACATATAAGTCCAAATTGGAAAACAAGTTGTAAGTAAAACACAAATGAATTATAAAAAAGCACTAAAGATAATCCATTGCTAATTTTTTAAAGTTCATCTATCTTTGCAATGAAAAATAGGTACTATTGTTTTAGTTGCCAATGTATTTTTTAATGTAGGATTCATTTTTCTAATATATTAAGATTTAGATCACCTCTTTCTGAAGCAAACTAAGTTCACCTAAACAGCATAATAGTATGTCTACTGATTCTATAATGAACACACGGGCTCTCTAATGCTTTTACTAGCTCTCAAGCTATATGTTTTGGCTTGTGCATATAATGGCTCACTTTAGCACCATACCTTACTTCATTGTCCTTTCAGAGGTCTACAAGTCCAATTTTCTACACATTTACAACAATTAAGATGAAGCTTTTTCTACCAGTTTGATTCCCTGTGGGGTAGGCCCTTGCCATCCAATCACTCAGCACCATGGCATGTCACTTGCAAGTGTGTATAGGATGCCATTTGAATAACAAGTGAAGAAAGAGGTAGAAAAAAGATGACTCCTTAATTCATATGTGGGTGTTATTCACAGTGAAACAGGAATCTGATAAAATTTTCTGAAGAAGGAAAATTATGGTGCATGCTTCTTTTTTAATTAAAGAACATACAAAATAATTGCAGAGGCTGGGGAGATAGCTCAGCAGAATAAGCACCTGTCTGGCAAGTGCAAGGTCCTTAGTTCAATCTCTGGTACCATCAAAAAAAAAAAAAAAAAATTGCAGAGAGCAATTTTTATCAGAGCAAGTCAAAATCACAGATAAGGAATATTAACAGTTAAAGAGCAGCCTATCATACAGTTCATATGATTAGGCTCATTAATTGACAGGATATACAGCTCCTTTTTGCAATTCTGAACATTTGGGGCACACTGTCTCATTTATAGATAGGAGAATTAATAAACTTTACTAGTAATCAGAAATATAAATCTTCTCTCTGTCACTTTCTCTCTTCTGTAGGGAAGACCCTGTCTTCTAGTTCTTTGCCTAAAGGAGTATCACTTTCAAATGATGAACAAAGAAAGTTATTTTTTTCTTCTTTTGAAAGAATGTATTCTGTTTCATTCCTTATAATAAGCAGCTTTTGAGGCGGTCTACTGGGCAGTGAAACACATACCAGTTCTTGGAGGTGGACACATATTTGGAAATGTAGATTAGATATCAGTATATCAGTACTGTATAGGATTTTATAGGTTGGTTTGAGTACCCCAGCACTACCTTAATATTCTGTTGACAAATTACATCCTGAGTTCTGATCAACCAGTTTTCAAGTAAGTTTCTTGAGCTGCTCATTTGAGCTTGATAAATACAAGCAGAGATTGAACAGGTTATGAGTTCAGTCATAATTAGATAGCTAGTGAGTGTCAGAGGCAGGTAAAAAACCAAGTTTGTTTTGAAAAGAATAAAAATATAAAAAACATTAAAACAGCACAGAATTTTAAAACAAGATGATAGGAAATCAACAGTGATTGTTATATTGCATATTGTTATCTTCCAAAGTAATTGTTCAGATTACCAGATGTAAGCATGCAAAATTGGTAAAAAAATTTAAGAATTTAAATATTTCTTTCTATAAACTTGTAGAAATTAGCAGTACAGTTATCTTAGCTGTCTTGTGTATAATCATTATAATGTGTCAGTATTGGAGCAGGCATACACTAATAAAATTTTTTTTTAAAACTTCCAAATAGCAACAACAACAAAAACAAAACAAAACAAAAAAAACCCTAAGTTTTTCTGGTGCTAAAGCTATACACTCTTTGCTACCATGTGTTACTGGAATACGTGGTACCTCAGTTCACGAATTTAGTTCTTTCCACAATTGTGCTCTCAAGATGAATTGAATAAGAACTAAATCAAATTTCAATGGTTAGGTTTAATGTTGACCTTATGGGAAAATTAGATTCAATTCTTGACCAGTTTGGTATGTAACCAGAAATATGGAAAAATTAAATTTGTAAAGTGAGATACCTGTATATTTGCCCCGGGTTGAGGTATCAGAATGACTGTTAGTCATTTTCTTTCTTTTTAAAAAAGTATCAGAATGACTGTTAGTCATTTTCTTTCTTTTTAAAAAAGTTTTTACTTTTTATTTTACTGGTATATTTTAGATATAAATGGTGGTAATATTATTATACCACCTGTGCATTTGGCCTGTGCATGGTATATCTGGCTTATTTTTTCCCATTTGCTCTCTTCCTTTTAGCTACTTTCTCCCTCTTTATTTGCAAGATCTTTGTGTCCTTTTTTTTTTTTTTTTTCTTTTGTTGCTTCTTTCCCTGCCCCCTCCTGCATCCTCTATTCATTTGAACATTTTCTTCCTACTTCCCTGTATCCATTATGTATTTTGGTCCTTATTTGCACTTTTGCTTTCTCACGCAAAAAAGCCATGCAATATTTACACATGTGTGTCTGATTTCTTTCATTTAAGAGTATGGTCTTAAGGTTTACCCCTTTAGCTAAAAGTGTCTCAAGTTCATCCTTTTTATGACAGAGTAGTACTCCATTGTATAAAAACAGAACCACATCTTCATTCATGAGTTGAATTTGGGCTGTTTCTGAGATTTAGCTATTACAAACTGTGTCACTATAAACATCGATGTGCATAGTTGAATGGAATCTCTAGATTTAGATTTTGAGGAATCTTCACATTGACTTCTACAGTGATTTCACTGGTCTATACACTCACCAACAGTGGAAATGTGTTGTTAGGATTTGTTATTAGTTCGTTTCTTGATAATAGCTATTCCTTCTGGAGTGAGATGGAACCTCAGCATTGCTTCAATTTGCCTTTCTTGAATGATCAGTGATGTTGAGCATATTCTTGTGTTTCATTAGGTATTTGTACTTCATCTGGGAAGAAACTGTTTATTTCAGATGTCCATTTTTTGATTGGGTTTTTAAACTTGGGGAGTTCTGATCTTTACAGTTCTAATGTTCTTAATATGAACCCTTTGGGGAATAGCTGGCAATTTTTTTCCCCCCAATACAGTTCTCTGTTCTCTGTTGGTGTTTTTGGTTTATATTCTTTTTGCTGTGCAAAACATTTTTAACAATATGAGATCTCCATTTTTGATTCTCTTTCATATTTCCTGTGGGATCAGGGTTTTGTTCATACAGTATTTTTTACACCAATGACATCAAGAAGAGCTCTATATAGGGGCTGAGGAGATGGCTCAGTGGAATGAGTGCTTCCCTGGCAAGTGCAAGGGCCTAAGTTCATTCTCCGGTTCCACACACACACAAAAAAAGAGTTCTATCTATTTTGTCTTTCCACCGATTTAGTGTTTCTGTTTTAATATTTGTTGGCAGAACCGGTGTTTTTAGTGTATGGTGAAAGATATGAGTCTAATTTTTATCTTCAGCATGTGAAAAGCCAATTTTCTAGTGCCATTTATTATCTTTTGTTTGGTGAAGGTGTTTGGCTTGTCAAGCTAAGGTGAGTGAGTATGTTTGGAATTGTTTATGAATCTTTTAATTTGCTCATGAATCCTCAGCTCTGTTTTGTTGCCAGTACCATGTTGTTTTTACCACAGTACCTTTGTAGTATAGTTTCAAGTCTGGAATTGGCATGCCCCCTATCTTTCTTTGTTGCCCAGTATTCCTTTTGCTATTCTAGGTCTCTTCTAGTTCCATATGAATTTTAGGATTGTTTTCTCTAATTCTATAGGATGAGGGTCTGAGGAGATGGCTCAGTAGAATAAGGGCTTGCCTGGCAAGGGTCTGAGTTCAATCCCCAGTTCTGCAAAAGAGAGAGAGAGAGAGAGAGAGAGAGAGAGAGAGAGAGAGAGAGAGAGAGAGAGAGAGAGAGAGAGAGAGAGAGAGAGAGAGAGAGAGAGAGAGAGAGATAATGTTATTTAAGTTTTGATCAGGATTACATTAAATTTGTGTAATAGTTTTGGAAGTATGGCCATTTTTGCTGCATTGGTTTTTCCTGTAGAAGAGTTAGGGATAGCTTTCTATTTTCTTTTGTTGGCAGAACCAGTGATTGAACTCAGGCCCTTGTGCTTGCCAGGCAAGTACTTATTCTACTGAACTATCTCCCCACCCCTCTAGCTTTCTATTTTCTGAGCTGTTCTTTGATCTCCTTTTTCAGAGTTCTGTAGTTTACAAAAAGAAGGTCTTTTACCTCCTTCATTAAATTATTTTCTAGATATTTCAGGTTTTTGGATGCTACAGTGAAAGGTATTATTTTCCTAATTTCTCAGTAAGTTTATTTTTATGCCTTTTTTTTTTTTTTTTTGATAAAGACAGGGTCTCAATGTGTCCAGGCTGGCCTGCCTTAGCCTCCTTAGTCTTGGGATTGCAGACATGCACCACCAAGCCTGTCTACTGGTATTGATTTTTGAGCATTGGTTTTGAATCCAGCTGCCTTGCTCTGAATTTGGTTATTAAATCTAAGAGTCTTTTGGTAGAGTTTTTGGGGACTTATAAATATAATGCTATCCACAAATAATAATAATTAACTTTTTCCTTTCCTATGCTTTTAACTTTTATTTCTTTCTCTTGCCTAATTTCTCTGGCAAATGTTTCTAGAACTATGTAAAAAAAAAGAATGGTGACAGTGGGCATCCTTGTCTTGTTCCTGATTTTAGAGTGAAAACTTTCATATATTTTCCATTTAATATGATGTTGGAGAAGAAAGATTTGTACTAATAGCATTTGGACAGAATATCATGTCTGCATCTTATATTATGAATAAGCACTATGAAGACAACAATATGCAATGTATTCATTATTGAAGGTATCTAATCAGTTTTGAAACCATCTCATTGCTATTTCTCAATAAAATTAATTTTAAAAATGATGTTGGCTGTTGGTTTGCAATAAATAGCTTTTTCAGATTAAAATAAATACCATCTATCCCTATTTATTTGTTTATTTATTTATTTTTGTGGTACTGGGGATTGAACTCAGGATCCTGCACTTGCCAGGCAAGCACTTATTCTACTGAGCTATCTCTCCAGCCCTAGTTTTTTTTTTTTTTTTATCATGAATGTTGGGCTTTGTGAAATACCTTTTTTTTGCATCTGTGGAGATGATCATGTGATTTTGGCCCTTGCCTGTGTATATGGTATATTACATTTACTGATTTGTGTATGTTGAGCCATCCTTACATACCTGGCAAGAACTGTAGTTGGTTATGGTGTATAATCTTGATGATTTGCTACATACTATTTACTAGTATCTTGAGGATTTTCTTATGTATATTTACTACAGAGATGGGCCTGTAGTCTTTCTTTTGTATTTTAGGGAAGGATCTACAGTGTATTCAGGGTCTCACTACTAGGTCAGACTCATAATGATCTGCCTGTTTACAGCCTCCCAAGAGCTGGGTTTATAGGCGTGTGCCACCATGTCCAGTCTCAATTGCTGTTTTAGCAGGCCACAGGGGCAGGGCCAGCACGGCAGTTCGGGGAATCAAACCCCTGGCTCCTGTGTCTGCTTGCAGGTGCCCTGTAGTCTTTTTTGCTTAGATTCTTCTTCGATTTTGGTATTAGGGTAATGCTTGCTTCCTGGATTGAGTTTGGGAGTACTATATGGAAAAACAATATTTCATGCACCAAGGACTCAGAAAAAATGCAGGTGTAGTAGGTCTTCTACTTGTAGACAGAGTAGACTTTCAAACCAAGACTGCTCAGAA
This sequence comes from Ctenomys sociabilis, assembly GCA_004027165.1. Taxonomy (NCBI): domain Eukaryota; kingdom Metazoa; phylum Chordata; class Mammalia; order Rodentia; family Ctenomyidae; genus Ctenomys; species Ctenomys sociabilis. The sequence continues at coordinate 6,180 of PVKA01007978.1, forward strand.
GATATAAAGATCACTATAACCTTTTATAGGGAAAATCCAAGAGGAAGAGATAAAAAATATCTCATATATATCAGTCACCCAACTGTAAAATAAATATGGAAAGTCATTGCCTAGTGGCCTATTCCTCGTTCTTTAGCATTGGCCTCTAGTATTATTTGTGAACCTGAGGTAATCTCAGTCTTATAATGGGAAGAACAACTGATTAGTATAATTATATCATTTTGGCTTAAGTAGTACAATCAGTAATAACAATAGCATCTAAACCAGCTTCAAAATGTAATTTTGAATCCAGCTTCAAAATTACAATTCAAAATGGTAATTACTAATTTGTCAATTTTGACCATAGGAACTAGATATGTGGTTATATATGCAAATCTAAAACAAGCCAGAAAATTGTATACTGCAAATAATTCCTCAATGTGGCTATTTTAACCTCATTGGAGAAAATTTTAAAGGAGTTTTGGGTTAAAAATAGAAAAGTAGAAAAGGAAGAGATTAAAGGCAAGGTTAGAGGATAAAGGAAGATTATGTGAACTTTGAGAAATTGGCGAAGAAGACGTAAAAGAAAGAGACAGGGAAGAAAGAAAAAGAACAGAACAACAATAAAAAATTAGAAATCATGTTTGCACTCATAAAAAATAAGCACAATCAAGAAAAACAAAAATGGGAAAAGAAAGAAAGAAAATAAGAAAAAATATGTTCACTTCAAGGTTGTGCTGTCACTGGTAATAATGTGAGCAGGGAGTCCAGATCTGAGTTGATTAATCCCAGCAAGTCAGCCTAGCTTTATGGTGGAGCAGTGGATAATCTTAGCAAGCCTATATCTTGTGTTCCCCTGCAGTCCAGGCTGATTTCTGGCTGTAAGCTGGAACCCAATTTGATGACCCTATAACTCTCTGTGTGTCTTTTGCTGTCTTGAACTCAATTTCTTGCTGTCTTGAACTAGGCTAGGCTCCTAGACCTCCTGTCAACTTGAACTTCTCCCCACTCTGACCCTGGGGCTGCTAGATGGAGCTGGCCTGCAGCTCTTTTAGGTTCTGAGCTCAGTTGGCCCCTCTCCAAGATGGCTGCCAGACATTTGCACTATCCTAGGGCAAGTCTGAACCCAAATAGCTGATCAGTCACTGCAGTCTGCTGTGCCCTCTTTTCCATTCCACTGCAGAGTTTCACTGTGGAGTCCTCTGGAGTCTCTCGTAGTCATCATGTGTCTGCAGGTTTGAGCTCCTCCTTCCATGCAGTGAGTCCAGGCTCCAGGGAAATTGTCACCTGCTACCTCCTTCTTTGCAGTCTCTCTCTTCACTCTCCATGAGTTTCAGTTCTCACTTAAGAGCCTTCCTGGGTACCTCCTTCTCCTCTTACATTCTGTACTCCAGTATCAAGACACTGTTATGGTTTGTGCCTAGTTGCCCCCCAAAGTCTCATGCAGTTATGGGCTATCTTCTAGAATTTATGATTAACTCTTTTCTTTTATTCATTTTAATAAGAAAATGTGATTAACTCTTGATCTAATGCTGGGATTATGGGTGTGAGTGCTATGTTCTGGAGCAGATAATCTGTATACAAATGGAGGAAGGGAAAAGAGGCTAGCAAGCTGCAGCAGATACTACCCCTCCCTTTTGCTAGTGATCTGATGGCATTTTACAGACATAAAAATATTTTAGAGAAACTTATATCACTTTGTATTTGTGTAGAAAAGAATCTATAGCTAACAATTAATATGGTTTATATGATATATTTTAACAATAGTCTTCTCTGACATATATATGTAGGAACATATTTTTTTAAAAATTTTCCTGATTTTAAATTCTTTAAAAAGCAGTAAATCAGGGCCAGAGATAAGGCTCATTGGCACAGTGCCTGCTTGGCAAATGTAAGGTCCTGAGTTCGATTCCTGGTACCCCCTCAAAGAAAAGTAGTAAATGAATAAAAGATTAATTGGCCAAAAAGATTATTCCAGGGGAAAACATTTCAAGCATTGACAGATTATCATTCTGACACATGGATCTATTTTTCCTATTATCTACTTTTGTGATTTTTTCAAATATTTATTGTGATTTTTAAAGAGACTGTAAGATATTTCTTTCACTAGTTAGTCTGCATAGGAATTATATAGTCTTTGTTTTGATTTTAGTGAGTTATTTTGTATAGAATGAAAATAATAGTCAAACAAAATAGTAAAAGCATTTGACATAAATACAAAGATTGCTATAGGTGACATTTTATGCTGGCTAGAGCCTAATAGCATGATCATGCGTAAACATTATTATTGAAAGAGTGAGTTTTGTCAAAGCATTTGCAGTGTATCTTGACCTTTAGTGATTTCACTTCTGATCATGTTAATGACATAATCAAAGATGCTCATGTGACTCATGTTGAGAGATGTTCATTATAAATAAAGATGTTCATTCTTTATAATAAGAATTGGAAATAAGCTAAATGTTCTACAGTAGGACATTGATGGAATGTATTATATAGTCATTAATAATCGGGTTACTGAAGAATAATTTTACATTATATTTTTCAGCTGTTATTTTTATTAGTACCTGTTTTTAGTACATAGTGATTATATTCATTGTGGGTAATTGTACATGTACATCACACATCTTAAGTCTTTTTGTGTCCCCTTCTTCTCCTCTTGACCCTCCTCTCCCCATCCCTTTTTTTTTGTTTTTGTTTGTGGAACCGGGGATTGAACTCAGACCCTTGCACTTGCCAGACAAGTGGCCATTTCCCCGGCCCTCTCTCCCTTGGTCACCTGCTGGTTCATAGAATATCTATCTATCTATCTATCTATCTATCTATCTATCTATCTATCATCTATCTATCATCTATCTATCTATCTATCTATCTATCTATCTATCTATCTATCTATCTCCTTGTTTCATATTATCTTCTTTTACTTGCTCCTTTTTTGTTTTTGTTTTTGTATTTTAGTAAGGGCCTAAAGGGTCTCACTAAGTAAATCAGACTCATAGTGATTCTCCTGTGTTCAGCTGGGATTAGAGGCATGTGCCACCATTCCCAGTCTCAATCACTGTCTCAGCATGCTTTGGGGACCATGCCAGCAGGCTGGCTGGGGATTGAACCTTGGCTGCTGTATCTGCTTAAGCTGGTGCTTTAAGCCACTGAGCTATTTGGCCAGCCCTTAATTGTTCCTTAATGTTTTCATGTCAGACAAGTAATTTTTTGACATCATAACAAGGTTAGAGAGGCACATCTCATATTATGGTGTGGAAACTCAGTCATCAGATTTATGGACCACAAAACAATCTGTAGAATATTTTTAATAATGTGAGGGACATGTTAATCATATCATGTTAATATGAAAATAATTTATGTGTGTACAAAACACAAATCTATATATACTCTGACCCTAACTCCATTAAATAATAAAGGATGGAGACAGTAGAAGAAATTAGGTGCTTAGAAACAAAGAAGATGTGCTGGAAAATATATCAACAATTATTGTAGCTTTTCATGAGTACTAGATTTTTCAGTTATCATTTGAAAATTACCTCAAAATTTAGTGGCTTAAAGCCAGCATGTTTTTATAGTTCATGATGTTGTGAGGCAAGAATTCAGGAAGGGCTGAGCTGCATGAGTCTTTGGCTACACCTGATGTTAATTGAGGTTATTTAGTTGTATTCACCTGTTAAGATGGACTATGTAGGGAACAGTGTCAGCTGGGCAATTGGACCTACTCTAGGCCTCACCAGCATGGCAATCTCAAGAGTAATCACACTTCTCAGGTTGAGGTCAGGTTTCTCAGAGAGGTTGCTCTGGGGAACTGGTAAGCTGAAATACTTCTTATAGCCTGGCCTTGGAAGTCACAGAGCTTCTGTTGACCTGTCCAAAGCCAAAGGATAAAGAATTACATTCTACTTCCCAAGAAGAGGAAAGGCAAAGAATTTGTAAGTCTTTATTCTACCTTAGCTGAAAATGAGTGGTTTTAAAATTTTTCTTTGTGTTTTTGTGGCACTTGTAACATAAATATTTTAATTTTTGTATATTTTAAAAGTGTAGAACCTTGAATGAGATTTTCATAGAAGAGTTAACCTGAGTTCTAGCATAGGGCTCTCTATAACATCAGCTATCATCAGTATTTATTTCTTATGTACTAAAATAGAAATAAAGTGATGGACATTTTCAGTGGCTCATTTTAAAACCATGAAAAAGATGCAGTTTTACCAAGGCAAACCAAGTAGGTGTTGCATGAGCAGTTGGCACTTAAAATGTGTTGAAAGATTTGCCACTTGAGGAAGTATAGAAAAGACATGCAAGGTGGCAGCTCATATGCAAAGGGCATGGTTCTAATAGTGCATGGGACATTGTGGGGTGTTCTAGTGTGACAGAGGATGAATATAAGATACACACTCATGGAGCAAGGACTGACATTTGGAGTGGAAGGTTTCCATTTCAAGACATGATCCAGAAGTAGAATATATGGGCCTTATGAATGATTTGCTATAGCAGATTCTTGAATTTAAAGTAAATAAAATGTAACTCTTTACCAGGTTAAAAAAAAAATCTTACTATCTTTTCTGATTCAATTTTCTTTGTTTTAACATTAAAATGAATTTTTGTATGAAAAGTACAGAATTTAGACCAAGTAATAAACTGCATATAAATATCTTTTCAAACAGAAAGAAAGAAAGAAAGAAAAAAGAACAAGCTAGAGAAAATGACTAGCCAAGGCATATTTCTGGGTTTAAAAATAAAGTTATTTATATTTTTTCACAGAAAGTCAGCTGAACCAAGCATTTGTCCATCAGGTTTGTATATGTGCTGCTGAAGCCAGCACTGTCCATCAGGTTTGAATGACTTCCCTGCCTATTAAGCTTGTACTCTCTTTCTGCGTCCCTGAGCTCTTGTGTTCATTGTCACGTGGGTTCCACATCTGGTGACCAGTCTGTGCTCTTTTCGGGGAGATCCCAAAGCTTCCTTTGAGCTAGTATGTAAGTATATTTCTGTAGAATCTGCTATTGCCCTTGTCTGTGAATATCTGTGCCCCATACTAGATGCATAAAACCAAAGTTATATTACTTTCAAAGATAGCAGTGACTAGGTAGGATATCATACAAATTAGATCTTTAAACTTTTGGCATGGGTTCTTTTCTCTCAGCATATTACTTGCAATGTTATCTCTTTGATGTTTTGACATGTCTCTGAAATCATGATTAAATATGGTAACCAGGACTAGTAATGTGACAATCATTTGGAATCACTATTGTGGAAGGATGCTCTTTGGAATAACTCTTCTACTTTTAATGTATTAGTGTTGAAGTTCCAATCTCCCCCTCCCCTTGCTTACTCCACAGCTGTCATTAAAGTTGTTATCACAGTAGTAAATTATTAAGCTAAATGAAATTTTCAAATAAAAGTGCAACATTAGGACTGGGGAGATAGCTTGGTGGCATAAGTGCCTGCCTGGCAAGTGCAAGGACCTGATTTCAAACCCCTGTACTTGATGCTGTGCTGGACCTTCAACCCTGGGCATGCTGTGCAGGCCACTGAAACCAGGTGTGATGTTGCACGCCTGTAATCCCAGCACTAGGGAGGCTGAGATGGGAGGATCACTACAAGTCTGAACTGCATAACAAGACCCAGTACCAAATAAATAAATAAATAAATAAATTTTTAAACAGTGCAAGTTCAAGATATTATCATCAAATATTTGTCATTTAATGGCCTCCAAATCTGTCGTAGTGACCCACCATCATATATATATATATATATATATATATATATATATATATGTAAAACTTTTTTTTAAAAAATGTATTTTAGTACAGGTTCTATAGAGCCTATAGGGTCTTACTATGTAGATCCAACTCGACTTGTAGTAACCCTCCAGTTTTCAGCCTCCCAAATGCTGGGATTACAGCGATACTATGCCTAATCTCAATCATTGTCTCTGCTCACCCTATTGGCAGGACTGACATGGCACACTAGAGATTTGAACCCCAGGTGCTGCACTCTGTCTAACAAGGCACTTTAGTCTGCTGAGCTATCTGGCCGGTCCTAAAAATGACAAACTTTCTTTTTTATTTTTGGCAGAACTAGGGATTTAACTCAGACCCTCACGCTTGCCAGGGAAACGCTTATTCCACTGAGCCATTTCTCCAGTCTCTGAATGATAAACTTTTAAAAGTAATTTTTCAATAAAAAATTTGAGAGGAATATTGGAGTGCATACACATACAATGGTTTCTTTAGGCTGGCTAAATATGATCTTGGTATACAACCAGGATTCTATGTTCAGCACTGAGATCTTTATTCTTAACTACCTCAGGCGTAGTTGCTTCTCTTACTATTTTAGAACATCATTAATTTGTACTTCTTTCCTGTTTTAAAGAAATAAAGTGGGACTAAAGAAGAAGGTATCATGCAGATGAGTTGGTTGGATGGAAACAGATTTTCTAAGTGTTAACTGATGTTGAAAAGCTGTTTTATACTTTTTTTTTCTTTTGTGGAACCGGGGATTGAATTCAGGCCCTTGTGCTTGCCAGGGAAGCACTTATTCCACTGGGCAATCTCCCTAGCCCAAATTTATTTTATTTTATTTAATTTTTTTGGATGAACCAGGAATTGAACTCAGGCCCTTGCACTTGCCAGGGAAGTGCTTAGTCCACTGAGCCATCTCCCCAAAAAGCTTTTTTAATAATGAGATTAAGGGGCTGGGGATTTGGCTCAGGGGTAGAATGCTTGCCTAGCAAGCTGGAAGCCCTGGATTTGGTCCTCGACACCAAAAACAAAAGATAAACCTCTCCTAATAATGAGATTAAAGAGAAAACTGTATGGTCAGGAAACTTATTGATACTGAAATTTGACTCTTTCAAATTTCAGTAATTTCAGAGTAAGGTCAGGTACATCAGGAACAAAACCAATAGTGGAAGGAATAAGTCCCCTGTTACTGTCCCTCTGCTACCTACGCTGACAGCTGCAAGTAATGTGTAAAATACTGGACAAGTCACCAGTTCTACAGCACTGCTGGTTTCCCTGTTCCTTCTTTCTGCATCACCATATTCTCCTGATATTTATCTGATCACAGGTGGGCATGGTGGCACATACCTGTAATTCCAGCCCTTGGGAAACGTATTCAGGAGGATCATCCTGAATTGAGGCCAGCCTGGGATACATAATGAGTTCAAGGCCATCCTATATTACCAAGTGAAACCCTGTCTCAAAAATAAATTTTTATCATCTATTTGTAGCTTCCTTTGTTTTGTCTCCTGGAAATGCTGTTTTAATTTTAACCTGATTTTTTTCTTTACCAGTGCAGTAGTCTTGATTTAAAGTTTGTATGAGTAATAAATAAAAATGTAAACAATCAGTGCCATCTTCAAAGAAATTTTAATCCTAAATCTGGATCAAAATTAGATGGAAATTCATAGTAGAGATAACTTTTTTGAGTCCTGTTTCCCTTATTAGCATAATTGGACTGGCTTTTGAGTGGTTTTGGGCATTAGACATGTAGTATCAGGCACAGTACTTGCTGGTTTGGAATACTCAACATATAGATCTTACCATTGCAATTATTACTGTTCCTCCTGCTTTCTACTCCTTACTCATTATAGTTACTACTATTGCTCTGTTGCTTATTACCTCAGTATTTACCAATAGTTTCATACTAGATTTTTTTTTCTATAATTAAAATAAGCATTATGATACAGATGAGATTAATTTCTACTACATCCTACATAGGAAAATTTGAAATGCTTTTTTTGCTTTATTGAATGCAAAAAAGAAAATAGCATGTCAGATGTCTGTGCAGTAATGTAAATTAGAACTTCTATTTTCTTATTTCAGTAAAATACATTTATTTTTCAGGAGAATTCTTTAGATACTGAACAACAGAATCTATCAGAACTGAAATCTTTATATATGTGAAGCTATACACATTACTGAGTTATAATTATTATACTATAACTGCTTCATTATATCAAATTCTACTTACTTGTTTTGGATTTGGAAATTGAGCTCAGTACCTCATGTTAGCCAGACCTTGCCACTGAGCTATATCCCTACTTAGCCCCTGAATCAAATTTTATAAAGGCTGGTATATATAGTATATGCCTTTATATGGGCTACAAATAACTCAGTAACTGACATTTCAGAGGGACACACAGAAAATATTGTTACTTATTTTAGTGAATACTACAAGGGGGACACACAAAAAAGTGCTGTTACTTCAGAGAATATTACCAGGGGCACATACAGAAAGTATTGTTACTTACTTCAGAAAATGTTACCAGGGGACACACAGAAGGTAGTGTTACTTACTTTAGTGAATATTACTAGGGGGAGAATGCAGAAAGTACTGTTACCTACTTCAGAGAATATTACCAAGGGGACACACAGAAAGTACTGCTACTTACATCAGAGAATATTACCATAGGAACACACAGAAATTACTGTTACTTATGTCAGAGAATATTACCAGGAGGACAACACAGAAAGTACTGTTACTTATTTCAGAGAATATTACCATGGACATACATTACAAGTACTGTTGCTTACATCAGAGTGTTTACCAGGGGGACACACAGCACTACTGTACTTTTATCAGAAATTATTACCATGGGGACATGCAGAAGGTACTGTTACTTAAGTAATTATTGAACAATCACTGTATGACTGGTAAGTCATTATTCCATGAAGTAAGAATTGTAATTAGTACCACAAAGTCCTTGCCTTCATAAGCTTATATTTCCATTAAAGAAGATAGTAGATAAACCCATGAGGATGGGAACATGGTAATAGGCATGCCTAATCACAAGCTCAGAGGCTAAGCATACTGTCTGAGGCGTTTGTTCTATTGCTGTACTGGCCGTTGAGTAAGTTGGGTTTTGTTATTGATCAAAAGTGCTATGATAGAAAATATAGCTGGGTTATGCAGATATCAAGCAACAGGTGCTGGGGGGAGCTATCCTACTTGATGATTGGTGTGGGGTGTTTTTGAAGCAGAAGAATTAAGTGGAGACCTGAATGAAGAGACAGGGTAAGTCATAAAACTATATGGGGATAAGCACAGGCTGAGGAAAGGGCAAAAACCCCTCCTCTGAAAGCAAACCAAAGAGATTTAAGGTCACGATGGGGTTGTGCTTGGGTAGTGGACAGGATTACCCTAAGGCTGTGGTTGGGAGGATGTCTAGGCCAAGTTTGAGGCATGGGGGTTCTAGTTTTAGCCATGGTGGTAGTGGTAGTAACTCATTCTATTTTGAACTTAGTATGTCTAATAGTAAAATTTAACAAACTTGTGGTAGTTTTAGTTGGAGTAAGGAAATTTAAAGAATTATTTGATACAAATAATGGTACTCTTTATTGCCGTATTTGCCTATACATCCTTTTGCTTTTCTCTTGCTTTGCTGTTTTATTTTATTTTATTTTTTTGTCTTTTTGAAACAGGGTCTCACTATGCAATTCAGGCTAGCCTTAAGCTCACTTTGTAGCTCAGGCTGGTCTCGAACTCATAACAATCCTCCTGCCTCAGCCTCCCCTGTGCTGGGATTACAGGCATGTGCCACCATGCCCGGCTTGCCTTGCTGTTTTAAAAGTAACTTTTTTTTTATTAGCACAGGTTTACAGTCCATAATTTCATCCCACATGTGGAGTTGGTATGGGTACTTTCCCTAATCTCCCTCTTCCCCCCCCACATCTTTTATTTCCTTCCCATTTGAGAAAGATCTGTCTCCCTACTTTCTGTTATCTTTTGTTTTTGCACTTTATTCATAATTTGGGTTTCTCGGATAAGAGAAACGGCATGATATTTAAGCTTGTGTTTCTGATTTATTTTATCTAATATTATGGTCTCAAGAATGATCAATTTTCCTACAAATGACTTGTTTGTCTTTTTTTATGGCAAAGTAATACTTCATTGTGTATAAATACCACATTTTTAATCCATTCTTGTATTTATGTCACACAGACTATTTCTGTGATTTAACAGTGATGAACTACACTGCTGCATCTATTTTTGTTCCTTTCAGCCTGAGCTAGCGTGAATTTTTTGTGTATAATCTCTGAAAACATTTCATCATCTTCCTTTTTTTGTATGCTTTTGGGGAAGGGTCTACAGGGTGGGTGTTCAGGGACTCACTACTAAATCTGCCTGCTTACAGCTTCCCAAGAGCCAGGATTATAGGGGTGCGCCACTACACCCAGTCTCAATTTCTATTTCAGCACGCCCCGGAGGCTGGGCTGGCAAGGCAGGCCAGGGGAGTGAATCCCCAACCCCTGCACCTGCTTGCAGGTGCTTTAATCCACTGGGCTATTTTGGCCCGCCCTCTAATAAAGTATTTTTGCAAGGGCCCTGTAGATAGATTTTGGAAAACCACACAACCTTTGGTTTTAATTTTAGGCCTGTATTTGTCAGATATCACATTCCTGAAGAGAAATAAATTAAATTGAAGCTATTTTGTTTCCTCTATTGCAAAGATGGTTTAGAGTTTCTGTTTTGGTCCTGTGCATCTAGAGAGGAATTTTTTTGGTTTTTGGAGTGACCTTGAGGTTTTTTCTTTATTAACCTCTTTATACTATGCTAGTATAAAAACTATAGCTTATACATATAGTTTTTTGTGCTATTGGGTTGTCTTTAGACATAAAATTTATGAAACTGTAGTACTTTTTGCTAAGGTTTACTAAATAATTTTAGTGTGATCATCATTATTAGAAAGTTTTATGTGTACCAGATGTACTTACATATACTTAATTTATTATTGCTGAAGTTTTTTCATATTTTAATAAGTAGAATAATTTATTTTTAGCAGTATACTTACTGAGTGAATATTTTCCTTGGCTATCTATATGACTGCACATAGCTAACTCTTTGGTTTTCTCTTGTGTAGACTTTTTTAAAAAATCAACTCTATTTCCTAACAGAAGATGGAAATACAGTTGTTAAAAAAATTTGATACAATCATTGTGAATGAGTTAAGGTTCATTTCAAAAGCAGCATATAAGTGGTTCATTTAGTTTCTTTTTAAGTACTGCCATCATGTCAAGGGAAAAACTAGTTACATGTAATAATTGTATAAAAATAACTACTCTCACATGTCTTCCCAGCCCTGTCCCTAGGAATGCTGAACCAGCCACAGAGTCTAGGTATGGCGGTGAACACCTGTAATCCCAATACTGGTGAGGCTGAAAACAGGAGGGTCACTGTGGATCTGAGCTGCATAGTGAGACCCTGTAGCAAGTACATTAAAAATAAATAAATAAATAAATAAGAATTACTCTAAAATTCCATGTATCATGTGGACAGTAATGAATATTATTTGTTCAAAATTCTTATGATCTCTACTGTAGTGCACACTCCCCTCACTATCTCTTTAATACTGTATTGTTTTATTCTTCATTTATGTGAGAGAAGCTTTTTTTTTTCTCTACTAATAATTTGTGTACTTTCTCTAGCTTGTCCTGGATAGTGTGGTTGGTTTGGGGAATGTACTGGTTAGAATTCTCTAGAGGAACAAAGGTGATAGATTATATAATTTATATAGAGATTTATTAGGTGGGCAAGATATTGGAGTGGGTAGGCTTATAGGATTCCAGGCAGGAATGTCCACAAGGCCATCTGGATACTCAAGATTCAGAGGATACAATAGCTCCTCAGTCCAAGAAGCTGGAAGCCATGGAACAAGAGCATCTTGAATAGCACAGGTCTGAGACCACAGGCCTGGCAGCCTTCTAGAGAGGCTGTTATGGGTCACTGTTTGTTTTTTGGGCAGACCCAGGGATCAAACTCAGGCCCTTGTGCTTGCCAGGGAAGCACTTATTCCACTGAGCCGTTGCCCCAGCCCCTGGATCACTGTTTGAAGGCTGAAGAAACAGAGCATAATGTCCAGAGGTGATAGCAGCAAAGATATATCTTCTAGCTGAAGAGAGCTTTACAAACATGTGGCAACTTTCTCTTTCTTTACCTTTTAAATAGGCATTTATTAGATGGTAAGGCATTTATTTGCTAATCTGCTAGATTTTTCTTAATACAGTCAATTTGAGATATGATTATGTATCATTGCAAATGAGAGGGACAAATATTGACTCTTAATTACTTTCATCCTGGTTGTTTTGGCATGGGTATGGTGAGGATCACACCAGACTAAACACACTCCCCATGTTTGCATTGTTTTGATTTTTGCAAGTCCTAGTCCTTTACAGATTATGATTTATGGTCAACTTTACCTGCAAGGGGAAAGAATTTAGTTTGGATAGAGAAGAGTGCTTCCCAACAGGGATTTCTAATAAGTTCTGAAGTTTCTTTCCACCAGAAAGAACAGATATGTCATGTTTGAATATTTTAAAATTCAGCTGAAGAAATTTGGCAGGGGAGGATACAACCCCTTCTATGTTATAAGGCACTTGACGATGGAAAAGAAAAACAAACATAAAATATTAAGATCCTTGGTAAGAATTGGTCCTGTAAACTTAACATTTGAACTCCTTAGCTGACAGTTTTTGTTGTGGAGGTTATATAATCTAATCCAGTAGGTCTCAAATGTTTAGATATAGGCCCCTTTTACACTCGTGAACATTATTGTGAATGCTAAAGAGATTTGGGTTATGTATGTTATTTCTATGCACATTAACCATATGAGGAATTACAGCAGAAATTGTAAAAGTACTTACTAGTTTATTGAACACTAGAATGATAAATGTTATTAATTTAAAAACAGTAATATGTATGCTGATATGAATATACTTTTCTTGACTTGCTTTACTTTTCAAAACAGAAATAGTGAGAAGAATGGTATTGTTTTACATTTTGCTAATCTCTTTACTGTCTGGCTTAATAGAAGAAAGTAGATTCTTCTATCACTTTTGCATTCAATCTGTTACTCTATCATATATCACACAGCATCTGGAAAACTTCATTGTGTGCTTCTTGGAGAATGCATGTGAAAAAGGCAAATAATGTATTACAATTTTAACTTTATGGACTCCTGGAAAACTCCCTTAGGAGTTTTCTGACCACAATTTGAGAACTATTGGCCTAAATAAATTTTCCCAGTATCATTTTTTATATGAACCTCCCTACAGCCTCTTCATATTAGCACTTCAGCTTGTTCTCTCCACATCCACCTGCTTGTGCTCCTAGTTGCCTAGTTTAATGACAAGAATCTTAAGTATTACAATTCAGTAGAGTCTATTTAGTGCAGATAAATAGCATGGGGGGATTCTTTTCATTGTTGTTGTTTTTGCTAGTATATATTTATAGTATAAAACAGTGGTGTTTGTTTTGAGGAGTTGGTTCCTGCGTATGACATACCTTAATCCTCTTCAATACCTTTACTACCTTTACCTTTCCTTTCATATTCAAATCCCTTTTGTGATATTGTGTAGAGCTTATATTTAACCTACACCTTTCTTATCATGTACTTTAAAATATCTTTTTAAAAATTTTACTTTGGGGAAGGGTTTACAGGGCATTCAGGGTCTCACTACTAGATCAGACTCATAGTGTTCCACCTATTTACAGCCTTCTAAGACCTGGGATTATAGGCATGCACCACCACATCTAGTCTCAATTGGGGTGGGGCCAGCAGGGCAGACCTGGGATGAACCCCTGGCCCCAGCACCCACTTGCAGGCGCTTTAATCCAGCACACTTATGTTGATCCATGATCTTTTCAGGTTTTACTTTTTGCTTTACAGTACATTCAGTATTACTGTTTTTACCAATACAGAGATTTTAAAAGTGTATTGTTTAGAAATACTTCCTTCTCTCCTATTTTCATACATATTTTGCAAACATTTAATAAATTCTTCAGCTTTCCCAGGTACTGTTAATTTAATTTTACCAATGTAATACATGCATATGATTCTAATAATCAAATATTCAAATATAAATCAATACTCACCTTGACCAGAGTCATTAAAAAAACTGTTGGGCTCCAGTGCTGTGAAGCAGTTTAAGTAATCATTAGGCAAAATTTTCATTGTTTATGACTTTTAAAATCTTTTTGTGAAGGGCGGGGAGATAGCTCAGTGGACTAGGTGCCTGCTTAGACAAGCTCAGGGAGTGGGGTTCGATGCCTGCCATCACATGCCACACCAACCTTGCCCTTGAGTCCACACCGGTCCCCTATCTGGGTTCTCTGAGCCAGAGACTGAGTCTGGATGGGCAGAGTATGCCTGTAATTACATCACTGGGGAGTCTGAAAACAGGAGTATTATTACAAGTCCAAGTTGCATAGTGAGACCCTGAACAAAGTACAAGAAAAGAAAAGAAAAAGCTATTTTTTGTGTGTGTGATGTTGAGAATTAAAGTGTTTTTTCTTTTTCTTTCTTTTTTTAGTAAAGTACTTATCAAGAGCAGTTTGAAAATTACTTCTTGTGTTAAGTTACAGTATGATAGAAACACCTTTTCAATTCCTAGAAAACCATCAAACTTTCTAAATCAGGTTCCCCTCCACCCAACCCCTCGGGTCTTCCTAAATCACTAAGTTAGGCTCAATCTTGCGACTCTTTTTGGCTCAGCCTCCCAAATGTTGGTATTACAGGCATGTACCATAATGCCTGGCTTAAATTTAGATGATCTTACAATATTCTATACTTTGTACTATAAGTTCCATGAATGTCACTTGATAGTTCTTTTAGTAGGAATTTTTTTGCTTGTATTTTTCAAATTTCTTCATCTAGGTACATAAATTTCCCTTTATTGTTCCTCCCATTTCTGTTCTATTTGAACCTCATTTTCAGTGCTGTCAATTGCTGATTGCTCTAACTCAAGGAAGCCACAGAACTAGACATTTTTCAGTCTGTTAATCTTGACAACCTTCAAAGATGTGCTATGAATACTCACTGATATGATGTACATTGTTTACATAATGATTTATGGGTCAAAGAAAGATCATTGAAGCTTGTATTTTAACAAATCTCCCTGTTAATATACAGAGGTAACTGAAATTTGAGCTGTGTTTCGTGGGATTTAGGTTAATAATTAGCATTAAGAATGACTAGGCAAATATTATTTAGAGCTGAACATTATAATATATAATGATTCTGCTTTTTTAACTTTCCATTTTTCTAGAGTTAAAAAATGCCTTATTTTAAAGTTTATTTTGTACATATTAGTACAGTAGTAAGCTTCTATACATCTTTCAAAAGCCTTTGTCTTTTATTCTGTAATTTTCCATAATATTAATCATTTTGAAGATAGAGCTCCAAGTAGTCTGTTGTGGTTTTGTTTTTTCAATATAATCTATTCTTTTTCTGTTTGTATAGTTATCCTGGGCATCATCATTCTTCACTGTCATCCTTCAGGTTGTATTTGAATGTTTCCTAGGATGGTGACATATTTTCTTAGGTATTTAACTTTATCTTTCTTTATTTACCTTTTTGATTGGAATACATCATTTAGTCACTTTGCAAGTGAGAAAGATTGCACAGTGCTGAAGGGTACAGTAGTGATGACAGCCTTTAGCATGCCTTTGTCCTGAGTCACACTGGTCTTGCCTAGATAGCTTATCTTATATGCTTAATGCCTAGTTTTGGTCCAGAAATCTTTTTCCACTATTTTCATGTCCCTTTTCCCTGTATTTAATCTCTTGTCTTCTCTGTTTCATGTCTCTTTTCTCTTGAGTTTTCTGTTTTTTTGTAGGACATTATCAAACAGTTTGCAGAGAAAGACAACATAGGAAATAGCTCTTTTTAGACCTTAAGTAGCTGAAAATACCTATATACTGTTCCCATTTTTGTCAATAATTTGTTGAAGTAAATTTCAGCTTAGCAATAATTATCCTATGGAATTTTGAAGGAACAACTGCCTTCTCTCTTCCCATGTTGCTTTTGAGATGTCTGCACCTGTTCTGATTCCTAGTCTATGTTAATCCTATATACATCCTGCATCCTCCACAACCACCTTACAGACTTACATGGTTTTGATTTGTTTCCACTTTCCTGAAATTTCATAATATACTATGCTTTAGGTGTCTTGATCTGTTTTCCTAGGTATTCTTTCAGTAACATTACATATCTTTCAGTTTTGAGAAATTTTCTTTGTGCATGTTTCCATTTCTTCATTTTCATTTTCTGTTTCCTGAACTCATTTTATTCAAATTTGACCTCCTTTATTAGTCTTTTTGAAGACTAACTTTTGAACCCCCCCCCATTTTTCTGTTTCTTTTGTTTGCTCTTTGCTGTTCTAGGGAAGCTGTCTTCAACTTTATCTTTTTTTTAAAAGTGTATTTAGTACAGAGTCTATAGGGTCTCACTACACAGATTGGACTCATTGTGATCCTCCTGTTTTCATCCTCCTAAGTGCTGGGATTACAGGTACTTGCCACCATGTCCAGTTTCAGTTGCCCTCTCAGCAAGCCCTGGGGACACTGGGGATTGAATCCTAGTCCCTGCTTCTGCCTAAGCATGTGCTTTAATCAGGTGATCTATCTAGTTGGTCTTCACCTTTATCTTTTAAATTTTAGTTTTAATTTTACACAATATTTTAAATCTTAGGTGTTATTTATGACTATGTTTGCATGTCGTTTTTAAAAATCATTTATTTATTTATTTGATACAGGATCTGGCTATGCAGGTTGGACTTAACGGTGATTCTCCGGTTTCAACATCCCAGGCACTGGGATTTTGGCGTGCACCACCACACCTGGTTTTAGTAGCCCTTACTGGGGCTGACACAGCACGTGGTTCCAGGGATCAAAATCGGGTCCCTCCATTCGCTAGGCAGGCAAATGAGCAACCTCCCCAGCCCCTCGCATGTGTTTTTACTCTGAATATTGTTTTTTTTTCTTTGAATATTGTTTTTTTTTTCTTTGAATATTGTTTTTCATTTTTTTTTCTTTGAATATTGTTGAGAAAATTTTATAGAAACGATTTTCCTTATTGTTTTAAGGATATAATTCTTTCTGACATTTTCTTCTCCCTGCATAATTGTTTTTTCTAAGTTGTCTCTGCTTTCTCCATTTTCAGATATCAGATAGCCACTCAGTCCCTAGGTGTAAGGAATAAAGTAGAACCCTAAAACTGTATAATGAGGGCTGGCGACTCAGCAGCTGGATTCAAGATGGCTGCTGTGCCACGCGCCAGTCCTGCCCCTGGGCGTGCTGTGATGGTGATTAAGACTGGGTGTGGTGGGTCTGTAATCCCAGCTCTTGGGAGGCTGAACCCAGATTGATTGCTCCGAGTCCTATCTAAGTACTGAGATCCTGTCTACGTATTTAGACCCTGTAGACCTTGTCATAAAATATTAAATCAATCAGTCAATCAGTAAATCAATAAATAAAACTGCATAATGAATATGCTGAGTAAGCTTGTGGATTTGAGGTGTGCTATAGATGACCAGGTAAATTGTTTGTTGATTACCCATCAGAATCACCATTTAGTCTTCTTGTGCTATACATATTTCCCCAGGGAATACCCATTCATTGTCCAGCATGGAGCAGATGAGGTCTAGGTGCATCTTTTTTTCGTCACATGGAAGAAAGGCTAGGCAGTACCAGGTTTCAGCTTTTGCTATATGTTCATTTATTAATTCCCAAATAGTTTTTTCTAAGTCATTACTACACCAAAGCCCTGTGCTTTACTTTTTTTTTAGAGAATAAACCCCCTTTCTACTATCAAGATAAAGGAGAGTTAGTAAGTTGCTGAGTGATGCAGAGTTGGAAAAGACTTAGGAGGCCAATGCCTTATCCATTAGGCAACTGGGGCTGCTGAGGCGTAGGGACCCAGCTACTTCTTAAGCAACTTTGCCCTACTTACTATTATTTACCAAATTCCCTTCCAGTTTCAGAGAAAACCCTCGCTCCCATTTCCTGAGTTTCAAGAGGGTTCTGCAGTACAATCTCCAGCTTTTCTGTCAGTTGGAATTTGTCTCTTTTTGTTTGGTTCTTCCTAAGTCCTTTAATGCTTAACCACTGATGTTCCAGCTTTTAAAATTTTGCTGCTATCATCTTCTGCTCTAATTTTTTATTTATTTTTTTAATGTATTTAGTACTGGGCCTACAGGGTTTCACTACACAGATTGGACTCATAGTGATTCTTCCTGTTTTCAGCCTCACAAATACTGGGATTATAGGCACGCGCTACCACGCCCAGTCTCATTTGCCTTTTCAACACAGTGAGAGTGGGCTGGCAAGGCAGGCCAGGGATCAAAGCCCTGACCCCTGAGTCTGCCTAAGCAGGTGCCTTAATCTGTTGAACTATCTGGCCAGCCCTTCTAATTTGTTTTTACTTAGAGATATGCTTATTAAAAAAATAAGAAAAACCATTCAACATTCTTTTTTTGTAGTTTTTGTTTGATGGATATACTTACATTGTGCATTCAATTTGCCATCTTAATCCTGAATTCTCTTGATCGTTAGAACTGATAATAATATGTTTAAATTTCCAATCATAATTATTTCACTGGAGTCAGACTTAAAAATGTATGACTGTACTTTCTATTTAAAAGTCTAAGTTTCTTATTTATAAATGGTAAAATCAACTTTATTTTCTGGTAAATCTAAAATCTGACTAAATTTTAAACTTTTGACATGGCAAATTATATTTATATTTCTAATGGATTCTCAGGAAATTTGGTGCACACAGAGCAGAATAACTGATAAGAATTCATTGAGAATATGTGCATGTGCGCATTTTTTTTGGTGGAACTGGGATTGAACTCATGACCTTGCACTTACCAAGGAAGCACTTACTCCACTGAGCCATTTCCCAGGTCTGCATGTGCGCATTTTTAAGATTGCCTGTTCTACTCTGAATAACTCAAGTATTGTAACTGTGCTACTGTTTTGAAACTAGATTTCATTGTTGTTTATCTTTTTTCTCTTTAGAAAAAATAAGCTAATTTTTTTTCTTTTTTGCCTGTTAGAAGCTATCTAGGATGTAATGTACAATAAGTTTATGCTATTAAGACAGTGTACTTTAATCTATATTATCTCTTAATAATAAATATATAGTCAAGATTTGACCTAAATGCACTTACCCCAAACCAGAGACTCCCTACTTCCTGGAGAAAAACTTCCTTCTGTTATCGGTAGACTGTTTATCCTCTCTCTTGACTTTCCAAACAGGAAGCTCTGATCTTCTTTCCAGAAATGTTTTTGCTTTCACTGTAAGTAAAGGAGAAACTTGGTTATAAGTCATAGAGAAAGTGCTTATATATTCCTTTCAAATAGTTAAAAATTTTCAGAGATTCCTACTTGTAGTGAGATTTTTTTTTTTTTAATTGTTTTTTATTTTAGGACAGAGTCTCCATGGTCTCACTAAGTAGATCGGACTCAGTGATCCTCCTGTTTACATTCTCCCAAGTGCTGAGATTACAGATGTTTGCCACCATGCCCAGTCTCAGTCACTGTCTCAGTGTGCTGCAGGGGCGAGGCTGGCATGGCAGGCCCGGGGATTGAACTTCTGGCCCCTGTGTCTGCCTAAGCAGGTGCTTTAATCAGTGTAGTTAGTTTTTTATTCAGGGTGAATTAATTTGGAAGTACAGGAGTAAGAAGAGAAACAAAAGTTGCTCAGTTAGGGGTTATTTGATTATTACAGTGCTTCTAGGATTCACTCAGTGTCTTATATTCAGGCTTAATGGATTCAGATGTCAAATAATCATAGTTCCCCATAAAGAATATTATTCCTGAGCACAAGCAGTTATTTCTGATATTGGTCAGCCACCTCAGCACTATAGGCATAATTTTCTCCTGCAAAAATTCTTATATTGAAGTCCTTGCCCTTCATGTGATAATAATTAGAAATGAAGCCTTTGAGAAATAACTAATTTAGATGAAGCCCTAAAGGGGTGGGTCCCTCCACTTGTTGAGATTAGTACTGTTTTCCTCGTAGAGGAAAAGATCACAGCATTCTAGAGATCTAGTGTTCCCTTGACCTCTCACCCTTTCTCCCTCTCCATCTCCCTCTTCCCATCTCTTTCCCCTTCTCTCTCTGCCATGTGAACATACAGCAAGAAGACAGCTATCTGCAGATCAGGAACTGACCACACTAGCACCCTAATCTCAGACTTCCAGTTTCTAGAACTGTAAGGAAATAAAGTTTCTGTTGTTTGAGCTACTTAGTCTTTGGTATTTCGATTTGGCAGCCCAAGCTAATATATTCAGGTGTTCTGTCATTAGTTTTGTGGCTTCAATCCATCCATATTCTGGAAATGTATCCTGGGAAAGTATTTTCTTACATTAACCAATTCTCAAATTCTCTGGACAGCAACTAAGTGTCTAATAACGTAAATTCATTTAAGACACTAATTAGCACTATCGTCAGATTTTACATTATAAAGGGGCTCAGCTCACAATACTGTTCCTGCTTCTGATCAGATACAGTTAACATGTCCTATCCCTTCTTCTGACCAAGTAGTCATAAATCATGTGTTTCCTCCTTCCCTCAACCATCAGGTTCAGTATTGTCTTACCTGTTTTATATGTTCTTTGGCCTGCTATCATTGTTTGAAGAGTCCAGGGTAACACTTTTCTTACATCTACCAGTTTATTTTACAGGACAAGGCTCAAAATACAGCAAAGTTGCGGGCAGGTGGTATCTATGCCCTCTCCAGGGTACCTTTCCCAGGAGGTCCACATGTTCATAAACCTGGTCATGAAATCCTGTTGAAGGTTTACTGAGCTCAGTATCTGGCCAGAAGGATTATAGGTGAGACTGGAAGTTCCACCTTTGTAATTATTTTGTCTTTCTTTCTGGAGGCCAGTCCTATACTAACACCATCTAAGGAGCCCACTTCATTAGAAAAAATTGAGGTGTGATTGAATAACAAAATTCACATATCTCTCAGAAAATTCTAAGGGCTTGGTGAACTTGGCCAGGAATCAGTGGCAGAGATTATCTATCTATCTATCTATCTATCTATCTATCTATCTATCTATCTATCTATCTATCTATCTATCTATCCATCCTTCTCTTTACTCATCTATCAGGTAAATTAAAAGCCAGAGATCCAGGAATCATTTATATAGTATATGAGGAAGCCTTTTGACTATAGATTATGGATAAATTAAAACCAACGAAAATACATTATTAGGAAAAATGCTCTTTTCTTCATAAATGCCATCATCTGGAGATGAAAGAAGTGTTTTCTTCTGGAAGGAGTGGAGTGATTCCATCAGCTCTTCGTAGAGAAGAGCCTTGGCCCCTTGAACTACTTAAAACAACCTTGGCAGTGATATTTGGGTTGGTGAGAAACTAATTAAAAGATGGGACTCTTTTACATACTCTTCAAATGACCCAGAGTTTCAAACAGATGTTTCAGGGAAATGCATACCTGCTGCTCTTCCATTAACCAATTACTTTTTTGCAAATGCCACAAGCTCTTTTTTTTATAGTAATTATGAAGAATTATGTCCCATCTGGCAACTCAAACGTTTAGCTCAATTTGAGGGAAATTTGGTGGTAATTACAGACCTCGTGTTTCTGTCGAGTCTTAGAAAAGAAACTACCACCACAATTGAGAAAACCTTAGTAAAAGGGCATAAGCACAGATCATATTCTCTAAGAAGCATGTGCAGCAGAGTCTCTTATGATCTTTAAACAAATATTATGTGCTCATGTACACAGGAACTCACACACTTAAACAATATGAAGCTAAGAAACTCCTAAGTCCAAAGTAATTTAAACAAAATGGCCAAGTAGAGGGAATATAGTATATAATAGTAAGAGCATGGTAAACTATAACAATTTGAAGTGCTAAAATTTAGGGCAATTATTCATGATTATGAACTTTTTGCTAGTTATGATTTTGACATATCTTGGTGGTTGTTTAATATTTTTAAATATTGGCTTATATGTTTATACAGCAATAGTTTTAATACTGAATTTTCAATAGAATATGAAATTATTAAAAATATCCTTGTTTGCATTTATAGCACCTACTCTTTAAGCTAGTAAACAAGCAAGCCTTGGGTTTGAAATTGGAGAGAAAGATAAACACTTGCTAAGAATCACAGGGTATTTAGTTCTTTTTAAGTCATGTAATCAGTTATTTGGTTTAATAAGAGAAATCTAGATCAGTTATTTTTATGTCTGGGGAAAGGTTACTGTTGTATACCTACAGGTTTTGTTCTTTGGACTTGGAAAAGATTTTGTGTTTTCTTCCCCCTCTGCAAACTCCCACAGTATTGTAAGTATTGGAAGCCAAGCATTCAGTACAAACAGTTTCAATTTCCATGTTTCATAGCAGGCCAGCCAAAAGTTATCCTAGGCAGATGGAAAGAAAATATGAATACATCCTTGTACTTGTAAATATTTTCTTACCCCATATTTTTGAAATTAACATGTAATTAGCATAGGTCACATTGGCTTGTGTTTATAAAAATGCTCTGCATTTCATTTTAGACCAAGATGAAATATTCATTCATTTTTAAACCATCTCCCAATGTGATATTTACAATAAAAAACATCTGGATATTTGCAGTTGGAGAAATCTTCATGTTTTTGAAACATGACATTCAATAAATAGTTATCCTTCCACTGCTAAACAGCAATCAGCATGTCTTAGATATTTGGTAGGTTCTTTTTAATAAAAAGGATTTACTTTTTGTATCATTTAAGACATCTAAACATGTTAAGTAGATGGTGAAAAAAGCAGATTTGGCTTCAAGAAAGAAGTCTGAAATTTTGTAATAAATTAACATAATTACACCAGCAGGGTTAAATCTTAATGAAGAATAATGACCTTTTTCCTCCTTTGGTCTAGTTTTGAGTTTTTTCACATAGGAATGGGCTTGATGTTACAATACTGCCCCCTACTGTAAGATTTTGCTTAGCCTTTTGGAAGCAAGACAAGAGACTAAGAAGAAACCAACAGATAACTGGTGAAAAGTGTATCTCTTTACCCGAGGCATTTTACAAGTATGCTCTAAAGTTACTCAGACCCACTAAATGCATAACTGTAGAATAAAATTATAATACAAAGTTTTGTTTTTCAATTTGTTTTCTTTTAAGTTAATGCTGTTACTGCTCTGTTCCTCTGAGTTGAAACTTTCTTCCCCTACACACTTACGAATGGTGGATTTGACTGGAGGTTTTGTGAATGTGTTTTTGTTTTAATTATTGTTGGGTTTGAGGAATTTTGCAAGTTTGAATAAAGCACACAGGATATCTTTGGGACTGGATGAAGAACAATGTTTTTGTCTTCAGTATAACTTTGGTATTTTTAATAATAGCAATGAATCTGTGGTAAAATATATTGATTGAACCAATTGTATCTTAGAGTACATCTAGTCTTAAATCGGATAGTCTATAAACAAGTCTGTTTTCTTTGCCCTTGAATAAAACTGTGAATTCATGTAAACAAAGCTTTGGCATAAATGACATTTAGGCTGCCATTTCTTTTGGTGAAAAGTTGAGTTCTTATTTTTTAAAGGTACTTCTTTAGCAAAATTATTTTGATGACATTTGTTTTGCCAGTGCATTTTTTCTGACATTAAAAACAAATAGAAAG
This sequence comes from Ctenomys sociabilis, assembly GCA_004027165.1. NCBI lineage: Eukaryota > Metazoa > Chordata > Mammalia > Rodentia > Ctenomyidae > Ctenomys > Ctenomys sociabilis. Next base: position 29,588 of record PVKA01007978.1, read on the forward strand.
TCACTTATCATATGAATCATTGTTATAGTCAGCAGTAATCCACTGTGTAAAATCTCCCTGTAACGACACAGAGGCTAGGGGCTTAAACCTGGGGTACATTAAATTAGTTCCAGTCTCTAGCGAATGGGCTTTCTCTGGCTTGCTTAGGCAGGCAAAACGGAAACAGGCAGTTTATAACAAGAAGTCTGCTTTAAAAACCATGGGTTTCAATGGAGTAAGATTTATATCCCCCACTTATATAAACATTACAAATGTGGACTGCAAGTAGGAGGGAAACCTTTATCAAAATCTCTTGAAGAGCCTTTTCATTGTGAGTAAAATGGACAGCATGTACTGTTGTTTGAAGATACGCCAGCGTTTCTGCATCATCCTCTTCACTGCTCTGTCTGATTAAAATGCAGCATTGTGAAGACTAACCAGACCACCTACTTTTAATTTATTTTTTTTTGATGAGATTATGTTGGCATCAAAAATGGAGCAAAAACCCTCTATGCCGAAGGAGAAAATGATTATTTTAATTTTTTAAAAAAGACAATATAATTGTATAGATTCTTAGGGTAATGGAATGTGGATATCAGTTCATATCACCTCCTGATTTAAAGTGATTTTTATATATAAACACTATCCTAGTTATCATGTTGTCTTTGGGGTTGTAATAGAACCCAGATGAGGTTTGAAATATTTGGTACAATAAAATGAGAAAAGCTGAAAGGCAAGATTGCCATTTGAGATTAAAAAAGCTGTTTATTTGATACTTCACATATGGTCCATGAACTAAATTTCTGTTTTGCCTGTTATTGATTTATTTATTTTTTAATTTTATGATCTGATACAGAGTCTCACTGCTCAGACTCATAGTGATCCTTTTGTTTCAGCCTCCCCAGCACTGGGAGGCTGGTCTTGGTGGCCAGCTCAGGATGCTTAAGGCAGGATCTGCATGGCATATGGTACTGGGGGTCCAGCCTGCGTCCTTGAGTTCGCCTATCTCCGTTGTCCCTGTCATTTGTTTTTTATGTTATTTTTAGTATCTTGAAAATTTGCATGGAAATGTACTTTTTTTTGTTTAAATATGTATAACAGGGCACTAAATCCATATTATTTCTTTTTTCCTTTGGGCTTATTAGGAGTATCTACTTTTTGATGGAGTTTATAATCCAGGTAGCAATGAATCAGTTTTTCTTAGGATTTCTTCAGACTGAGTGGAAAATAGCACATCTGGTTTTAGCATTCTTAGGATTCCAAATGTAAGGTAATTTTAAATGCACCTTTAACATAGAGGGTGACTATAAGTGACATGGTATAAATATTTGAAGTATATAACATGAAACCAAGACCTAGGGGTAATGCCTCAGGGAACACAGCCCTAGCAAGGGTGGTCTTGGATTGTTACCTTGAGGGCAACTAGAGGTAAAGTCAGATTTCTGGAAAGGAAAATCATTCATTGTACTTTACAAGATAAACAAAGGAGAAAACAGTTGATTCTGTCCAGCAGGAAAAAAAAATTGTGTTGTCAAAGCCAGGCTTCCTGACCTGTACTATGACAACTTCTGCCATGCACCATGTTAAGTGCTTTACATGTGTCTTTATTTTTAACCTTGGCAACAAGCTGCTTTTTTATATGAGAAGACTAGGATACAGACTTGCATCATGTACTCAGAACACATACAGGTATCACCAAAACTAGCCATTCTGACTTAAGAGCCCATGTTCCTTAGCCTGCTCAATCATTACATCATACATGTTGATTTTCATATTTTTAAAGCTATGTATGTTTACAGGTCACATTTGTAATCCTGTTAACGTCCCACCCTGTCTGGTTGAGATCCTAATGCCTTCTGTCAGTACTCTCCTTTTTGGAAACAGGGTCTCAATATGTAGTTCAGGTTGGCCTTGAACTCATTATGTTACCCAGACTGGCCTCAAACACCTTATTCCTGCTTCAGCCAGTGTTGGGATTACAGCTATGTGCATTGCTCTGTGTAGATGTTAGAATCATGATTCTTGTATTGGAACATCTGCATGCAAGAATGAGCTCTTTGTGTTGTGTACTGGATGGGAGGCAGAAGTGATATGGGTAACTTGGCTGGAGGTGATTAGGCAGTGAACAAAGTGACTCTGTGAGCAAGGAGGCTGATGCTGTGTGGAGGATTGAGATGACATATGGCAGATTTTATTTCCAGATAGAATGCAGTCTGTCTCTCCAATCAGTTATCCCAAATCTGTAGTATTTTCTAATGATAGTATTCTACTATGAAAAGCCTTTTGTTTTGAAGATAAATTTACCTTCCATTGAAGGCAGCAGGATTCTTAGTCACATACAGATACTACTTCCCAGGCTAAATAAAATTTAGTTCATTCAGAAATTTTACCTTTGTTTATCTGTAATATAGATTAAAGGATATAAAGTTGAATAGATTTTCATAACGAATAATAGTTTTTAAAAGAAGGGCATAAATGTATTACTTGCAGTAAGTTTTTTTTTTTTTTTCTTTGCTATATAGATCAAGCTGTCCTCAAAGTCTCAGCAGTCCTTCTAACTGAGTCTCTTGAATGCTGGCATTACAGGTGTTTGACTCCATACCCAGCTTAGCAATAATTTATGTAAGTTCTAAAGAGGTGGTGATAATAATGAATTCTTCTAAATACTGCAGTTGGTGTAAGCATTGACTGAAAGAAAGAAAATTCCAAAGATATTAGCTAACTGTGTTAGTCACAGAATACCTGAGAAAACAATTTAAAGGAGAGTTTATTTTGGTTCACAGTTTAAGAGGTTTCTATGCATGGTTGACGGTCTTCCATTGCTTTTTTGGCATGTGATAAAGCAGAACATCATGGCAATGAGCACACATCAGAGCAGAGTTACTTTGCTTGTGCATGGTGGGAATGGTGGTGGCTGGGGATACAATGTAGCCCTCAAAGGCATGCCCTCTAGGACCTGCTTCCGCCATCTGGGTCCCATCTCCTAGTTTCCAGTACCTCCCAGGAACACCACCAGCTGGGAGAATGCCTTTAATACCTGAACGTTTCAGGGACTTGTCAGTATGTTTACCTGAGAGATGAGGAATATGGTTTATACTCATGGAAGAAAAAGAAAAGCTGTAAGTGTTGTATTTACAGTGTTTAAAATTAAGAAGGTAATAAATAGAGAAAAAAGTTGTGATAAAATTTGTGCTGTATGTATAAATGTGAGTACTATGATGAGGTAAGCATGCAAGTAAGTTAGATCATAGTGAGAAGTCAATAATGTCAGAAAGAGATTTCTAAAAGAATGTGTACACTTCTCAGAGGATAAAATTATAGAAGCAAATAAATATATGAAGCAATGGTCCACATCACTAGCCATCCACAAAATGCAAATTACAACAACACTGAGGGGCTGGGGAGATGGCTCAGTGGAATAAGTACTTCCCTTGCAAGTGCAAGGGCCTGAGTTCAATCCCCAATTCCACCAAAACAAACAAACAAACAAAACAACACTGAGATACTATCTCACCCCAGAAAGAATAGCTATCATAAAGAAATCTACCAACAACAAATGTTGGAGAGGCCGTGGGGGAAAAAGAACCCTTCTCCACGGCTGGTGGTAATGTAGATTGGTGCAACCATTATGGAAATCAGTGTGGAGACTCCTTAAAAATCTAGGACTGGAAATCCCATTCAAACCAGCTATCCCCCTACTGGGAATTTTCCCAGAGGAACTGAAAATGTCATTCATAGTGATATATGTGCACCTATGTTTATAGAAGCACAATTTATGATAGCTAAATCTTGCAAACAACCAAGATGCCCATCACCTGAGGAATAGATGAAAAAGATGGGTATTTGTATACAATGAAGTATTACTTGGCTATAAAGAATCATAAACTCAAAGCCTTCATATAAGTGGATGCCACTTGAAGACATACTCATTAAATGAAATAAACCAGACCCGCATGTATAAATATCATATAGTCTCCCTAGTGTAAGAACTCAAAAGAAGAAATAAAAATAGGTATAATATAATTAAAAGGAAAGTGTGAACTTAAGCATTAAAAAATGAAGAGAAGGCAAGGAGAAAAGCTAGGAAACATAACAGGGGCAAAGCCACACAATTGTATGCACAAGATGGTTAAGTCAGTGATCTTGAGAATCTTTAGCAGGTTTTTGAAACTTGCAGTTAATTGGTAGGATTCTCACCCTAACTAACCATATATGCTGATACCTGTAAAGTAAGCAATTGTGTAATAGTAGGATCATGCTTGGAGTGCCTGTCATTCTGGTCTTCTAAATACATACTGCTTGTCATGTCATACCAATTACTGACATAGTCTTTCTCAAGTAAATGTTTGTTTAAAACAAAAGGGTAATAAATGAAAACACAAGACAAGAAAAAAAAGTGTCATAGGCCTGCCTTGCTACAATGCTGTGTATATGGTTAGATTTCTAGATTTCTGTGTAAAAATATGTAATTGTTCCAGGTTTTTTTTTTTTTTACTTTTTTTTCACTCATTCTGGAGCAATTAAAGTTTAACATATCAATACTTGATGAATTCAAAGATTTTTTTTAATTTCAGAAATTGATTCTGCTATGATTTCTTCTATACCTTTCTGCTGTTGTTTCTTCTGATGCTATTAATTCATACATTTCAGCTGAGCTAGTGTCCTCTGCACTTGTTCTGGGTGGGCTCAGGGCCTGAGATTTTATTTTGCTCCTTGTCTTTATCACTTCATGTAGCATTGACCTGTGACCTTTGGTGTAGAGCTTTGGTTCAGTTATAACCTTAGCACCTACTGAAATTTGGGTGCAGCTCTATTAAGTTTGAGTTTATTCAGTTATGCCTGGCTTGGGACTATCTGTTATGTTCAGCTCCTTCCTGCTGCAGCCCTTGGAAGTGAACCTGATGTGCCCCTCTGGCACAACACTGAACCTGTGGTGCCTCTCTGTTGTGCCCCTGGCTCAGGGGGCACGGGGGAAGAAGCTCACCCACACACTAGCCGGACCTGGGCTTAGGGTGGATCTGGGGATCTGGAGAGCATACCAGTAGTTCTCACTCACTGGGCAGGCTTGGGGGCAGGGGCTCAAGAGGGGTGGAGGTGTCCCAAGGGCGTGGTAGAGGGTCTCACTCACGAGGCATGCCAGAGCTTTGGTCCAGAGTGGTCTGGCAGGCTCAGGGAAGCTGGAAGCTCTCCTACACAGTTGCTGGGCCTGGGCTGGGCTGGATGAGGCATGCAGGGCAGGCTATGCTGGCTTTGGAGGGGTGGGGAATTCTGTAGAACTCAGGGAAAGGTCTCTTGCGTGGTTGGCCTGGGCATGGTCCGGCAGGTGCAGGACAGAGCAGAAGCTCTCCCACATACTCAAAGGGCCTAGGGTTGGTCAGATCTGGAACAGTCTTGAGAGCATGGCAGAATCAATATACTTGATGAAAAATACCTGTTCCATGTTATGTCTAAGATGTTTGATATTTGGACAGATTATGTTAAGCTCAACTGCCTATGTTGCCTATGTTATAGGCATTAAACTTCTCTTCTGGAGGGTTAACAACAGAAGTTTTCAGACCAAGAATTAAAGAAATAAAAAGGCTGCAAAGACAGCAAACATTTTGGCCCTAGCCTCTCAAATCAGTGAGGGCTCAGGACAAAGGAGAACCTGTACTGTAACATCCTATAACTCAGTGGTGTCCCAAATTTTCTGATCAAGGACAATATGGGGCCACAGAGGAAAGTGATCGATGATGTAGAGTGTTCCTAAAGAGAGTCACATGGAGAGAAAATATTCTCTCAGGCTTTCACAGAGAGAAAATTGGTCAAGTAGTGGCTGTGGCTCGTCCACATGGCTGACGCTGATAGAGGATCTACAAACTGGTACATGGTCTCAGGGTAAATCCTGAGGGGATGTGACTGACCTCATCAGATACAAAAGTTACATTTAAAAGAAGTGTGTAATTATAATATATTTTTTATTGTAGAGAATAAAAAGTAAGGAAAAAACCAAGACCATCAGAATTTCAAAACAAGATGATAAGAAATTACCAGTGGTTGTTATATTACATACTATTATCTTCAAAGTAATTGTTCAGATTACAAGATACGGGTGTGCAAAATTGATCAAACAAACATAACTGTTCCTTTCAAGAAGCCAATAGAAATTAGTAGTACAATTATCTTAGCCATCTTGGATATACAAACATACATTTTTTTCTTCCTTTTTTTCTTTCCTCCTAGGGAGACAACATGATGTTTATACATGTGAGTCTGATTTATTTCACTTACGAGTATTTTCTCTAGTTGTATCCATTCACCTATAAAAGCCTCAAGTTTATCTTTATAGCTAAATAATACTCCACCATATAAAAATATCACATCTTTTTTATCCATTCCTCAGTTGATGGGCATTTGGACTGTTTCCAAGACTTAGCTATGACAAATTGTGCTGCTTATCTCATATTATTTGTTGTCTTGACGGTGATCTCTGGAGCACTCCAAATCAATAGTCGACCAAAACTGGTTTCTGTGAGAAGTAGGAGCCGTGTAGAAAGGGACAAAGGCAGGAGGGTGTGTATTGCTTTTCAGTGTCACTTTGTATGGTTTGAAGTGAATCCTACAAACTGTGTTTGTGTTTTCCATTGATAAAATTTGTTTAAAACAACAGTGATAGAAATGTAAGAATATTCAAGGTAATACTTTTTTTTTTTTAAGTTCAGAAAAAAGTATCCTGGCCTGATTGTATTTTTTTTTCCTTCTTAAGCTAAGATTTGAAGAATTAAGTAGAATGTAGCATGGAAATAACTGCTTCTGGGTTTGTTTAGTCTCTAAAGTTCCCTGTGTTGGCAAGGTGAAGGTTTCCAGAAAAGGCATTTTTCATAATCTGTTTCATTAATTAGGCTGTTTTTGTTTGTTTTGTTTTCAGATTACTAAATGAACCTGACTAATGACCTGTGGGATATTTCGCTTAGTTTTCAATCTCAAATTAGTGAGATTCATAGATTTAAGAGATGGGTGTAGTAGAACTTTTAAATTTATTTTTATATTTTGTTACTGTTACCCGGATATGCTTGTACAATCACATCAATCTTGACTGTCTAGAATCTTAAAGTGGTTAGTCACTTAATGAAATCCTGGTATATTCTCTTTAGATATGTCAGTAATCCCAGCTCACTGTGTACATTTAACATCAACATTTGTTCTGGTTTCCTTTGCAGACTATTGTTGCTTAATTCTTATTGTCATTCCTAAATAGGCCTTTTTTTGGTGAAGTGCATTTTTTCTGAAAGTCTATTTAAGTGAACTATTTTTAATTATCAGGAAATGTGTTCATTTCCCAGCTTAGCATTCTGACGAGTTAAATGTTATTTATAAATTTTAAAATGTAAGGAAAATTTGTTTTCCCTGAATATATAATCGTGATTTAGTTATTTTTGTGCCATTATCTGAGTTGATAATCAAACTTGTTCAGAGTACTATCCCTAAAGGTTTGTATAAGATGCTATTAATGTATGACATTTTCAACGTGTGATTCTATTCAAAGTTTTTTTTTTTTTAATCCTGCCACAGGTTTATTTGTACAAAGAACACAGGAGATGCCAACCCCCCACAGATGGCACACCAGGGGTCACACCAGTCCTTCTGTTTTTCCATCAGCAGATAAGAGGCTGTTATTGTGGAGCCTTCCCAGGCACCTGAGCACCTTTAGGTGCATCTTTGGGAGTCTGGGCTGGAACAGAAGCTGGAGCCTGGGCCTTGGCAGTATGGGCACAGATAAGCTTCCCAGTCCCAAGCTTGGGGTGGGCAATATCATCAAGTTGAGTGAGCCTGTGGGTTACTCCCTTTGGAATGATCTTGGACTTGACCTCCTTGACCTCCTTGATGAGGGCCTTAATAGCCTCAGCGCGTGCATCATGGCCTTGGCACGTTTGCTTGCATCTTCTTGAAGCCCTTCTTGTTGTGCTTCTCGGCAAAATGCATGTTCCTAAGGAACTTGGGATCTACCCCCTCAGAGATTCATATCTTTGTGACCGAGGTTTCTTGATGCCATTTCTGTGCCATTTTCGGGACTGATTGTGTGTGGTGTGGTTCTTGGACTTGACCATAACTGCACTGTGAACCACAGCTGCCAAGCTCCTATCCAAATATTAATATTTACTGTATGATGGCATCTCTTCTCTGTTGAGCAACTTTACATTCATTATCCATTTAGTCCTCACAGAAAACCTGAGATGAAAGCAGAGAAGAATCACCAGCCCCTTTCACAGATGAGGGAATAGGCAATGAGGGACTTGCACACAATTGTACAGTTAGTGGAAGAGTGGAACAATTCATTTCTGACCCTGATTTCATATTAGTGTGAGGTAGGATATGGATGTAGTGCAGAGGGGAATAGTTTAATGAAACAAATAACAAAATGCAAGGAGCTCTGGATTCATGCTTATAAGAAATCAGAACTGTACTGACTATAGCAGAGCTTTTCATTTCTTGCTACCCAGGAGGCAGTGGGAACAATGTATAAAACCGTAGGGAATCAGAGAACAGCAGTAAACCTGACAGCAGATGCCAAGTCTCAAGAAGGAAACTACTCTTAGGCTCCTTGCTAAATTCAACTTTAAGTTGCCCCTCAGTGTTTCTTGAAGTTCAGACTTTTTTAAGAAAAATTGGAATTTTGAGGGTTTTTAATGGGAAATTTTCTAATTTTCACAATACTTACCGTTTAGTTTTTAGCATTTAGTGTTCACAATTTATTTTACTAGATAAAATTAAGAATCTTCAGTAGATCAAATCCTTTAGCAATTAAAAAAAACATGGTTTGGTATGCTGTTCTCCATATGGGGATTCTGTTCATTTTTTGGTCATTTTGGATCATTGTTCAGTAATAATTGTGGAAAGAACAAATGGATAACCTAGTAATTTGATACTATCCCTCTTTTTTCTTTGCTCTCCATGGGGAAGAAGGCCACATGTATGTATATTTAAATGGGCTTCATTATGAATTTAGGCTGTTTTTTGATTAAGCTGTTTTGGATGTTGGAAAACCATAGTGCAGCTGTGCACGCATGCACACAAAGACACTGACACACACACACACACACACACACACACACACACACACGCGTATTTTTGAAGCATGAAGATGTTTTCTTTTTGCCTGGTTCCAAAGTAGTGAACTGATTTTTCCCCCCCTTAACTGGTAAAGCATTTGAACTATCAGCCAAGAGGTTGCTTTAGATTTGCAGAGAGCATTGCGTTACAGCATAGATAAACATGCTGAATATTTCTAGAACTATAGCTGTACAGATCACTAAATCTTCCATAGGTAATGTTTGTTTTTATGTTTTGTTTCTACTGCTGAGTAAGCATGAGATTCAGGTTTTAGCTTTATGCACTACTGCTTAGTTTTCTTTCCTTTTTTTTTTTTTTAAAGTAAGGGTCTATTGTGTCTACAGGGTCTCAGTACGTAGATTGGAGTTATCCATCTGTTTCAGTCTCCCGAAGAGCTGGGATTACAGGCACACATCACCATACCCAGTCTCAATTGCTGTCTCAGCATGCCTTGGGGCAGGACCAGCACTGCCTGCTGCCTCTGCCTAAGCACTTCTTTCCTTTTTTGTCCATGCCATTTAGCCATTAAGCACATGAAGTTTCCCTGAATCATCTTCAGTGTTTGGTTGAACTTTCCTATTGAATGGCATATTGCTTTGTACTCACAGAGCCTATTGACAGAGGCTATTATTTTCTACCTTTTCCAAGTGGTTGGGCTACCAGTGAACATACATTGTATCAATAGGGTGCCTAAACATGGGCAAGAATACATTTGGAATACATATGCATTTTGGAAAAGATACTTTGTATTATTTTCATAATCCCTAAAGTCTGTGTATTATGAAAAATTTTTAAAATGTCATCATTTCCTAAAAGCTACCTATAATTTCATTCTGTAGAGATAAGAAATCTTAGTATTTTGGTGTGTTTCCTCTTAGCTCATGTTTATGTGTTTATTTATATACACACTCATACCCATGAGGTGAAACCACATAAATCTCTCTGTGTAATATGTTTATTTATTCATATTATATATCTTCCATAAGGCCACAGCCCTAGGTATTTTGTGAGGGTATTATCATATACATTTTTCTCATTGGATCCCTAAAATTGTGTCCACTTTTTCACTCTTGGCAGAGGAGAACCAGGGGTTGTACTCAAAGTCTTGACACTGATTTACATTCTAAGACTTTATTTAAAGTATAGATTTCTTTAAAAAAAAAAAAAAACAGTGAGAAAGGGTCTTGCTCAGTTGCGTAGGGTGGCCTTAAACATGTGATGCTCTTGTCTTAGCATCCCAAATGCTAGGGTTATAGGTGTGTTTCACTTTTTCACTCTTATGAACAAGGCTGAAGTTTATATCTTGGTGTATATCAGTGGTATATATCAATTGTTTTCTTGATATGAATGCGTAGATGCCTTACTCATAAGACATTTTATATACATTTTAAGGTTTTTGCTAGTTACTGGTAAAATACTCTTGGAAATACACTGGATTAAGCTCTATAAATTTCCAGAAGTATGCCGATTGCTTTATATCATCAGTATTACTGATTTAGTAAGCAAAAACAAGCAAACAAAAACTGAAAAAACCCAAAACCAAATCCAAAACAAAACACTAACACCCTGCAGTACATAACTAAAGGTGCTTTTTTTGTTTCATTTGTATATATTCTTTGAAATGCTACTTTCAAGTTTCTTCTTGTATTTTTTCCCATTGGAATTTTCATGTTGTTAATCTTAAAAACTATATGTTTAGAACATTAAATCTTTTTACATTTCTTGATCGATAATTATTTGTATTTTAGAGCATATTTTTATTCAGTGAAATTGTTTTTCCATTAGCTTGGCTTTTTTTTTTCAGTATGGAAGATATATGTTAATAGTTACTGTCTCATTTATGCTCTCTCCCCAATATTCAACTGCACAAGTCAGGTGCTGTTATCAATCCCACTTTATAATTGAGGAAACTGACCCCACCAGTAGCACATTGGAGCCAAGTGCCTGCAACCAACAGCCAGCTCTGCTGGCTCTCTTTACCATTCATTTAATTCTTCTCTTGCTTGATTTTGCTTTTGGTGTCATGTTTAGGCCTTCTGCCTCTCAAGTTTACATAAACATTCACCTGCATTTTCTTTCAGTATAATTATGATTTAAGATTTACCTCGGTTTGAATGTTTTATCCCATAGTCTCTGGGATCTCTTTTTATTTTGTCATTGGCAAACACAGAGAATAATGGCTTGTTACTCTTTATCCAAGACTGTTTGTAAGGCTGTTGGTAAATTCCTTTCTTCTTTTTCCCATATTAATGCTAGTGTTAATTCAATAAACATCTGCTGGACCTGTTCTTTGTGCAAGAATCTCTGCTAGGCACTATACAAATACAAAAATGAATGAGTCAAACTCAGGCTTTCCAGAAACTTGTGGTGCAATAGAAAGAAAGAGAATATGTACACGAGAAGAAACTTTAGGATGAATGATAGCCCTTCTAAAGAGCTATACATGGCAGAGTGGGAAAAAGAGAGGTACAGAATTATTTGAGTTGGTGGAATGTTGGAATAATTAAGGGAGGACTTGTGAGAAGTTGAAATTTAAGCCAGACCTTGAAGAATGGGAAAAGCTGGGATTATGTAAGGGGGATTATAATAGAGTCATCTCCCAGGCCCATTGTAAAGATCAAATGAGTTATACATGTGAAGTGTGTGGGATGTGACTGGCATGTAGTGAAGAGCTAAGCATTATTTTCATGATCATAATTTGAGCAAAATGTTAAAGATGCTGATTGTAGAATAAGTCCTGCATTAGAGGTTTGTATTTACTTATCAGAGTATCTTTCTTGATCTTTTGTGGTAGTAGTTGCAGGGTTGTATATTTCATTTTTTTTTTTTAGCCTTACTTTGACAGAGCTATTTATGCTATCTTTGAAAAGGGCAGGATATTACTCAAGGAAAATGAATAAATTAAGTCAGACTAGAATCAGTTTGACTTAATTTTATATTTCTTGCTTTTACTTTGAAAATGTTATGTGTAATAAATTAACCTTTGAAAGAAGTTTAATTCACAAAGTCTGATGCTTTCAGTTATAGATTGTGATTACAGGTAAATTTAAATGTATTTAAACACTGGGCTGCATTTGTGTGTGTGTAGTTTTTAATTCTTAATAGCTACAGTGTTACTTAAAAATAACATTGGAGTAACAGTTTTACTCAGATAGTGAATATAATTTTTAAAAAACATTTTATACATTTGTTGTTGACCCACTTAGGTGTTTATAGAAGTCTCCTAACTGGAGATATATCTCACTTGAGGAACAGGATCAGCATCAGAGTTGATGAAACAGGAAGCTTAAAGCCTACATGGAATTTTGAGAGCAGGTGTTTAAATAACTTGAGAACAGGAGCCAGTCCCTAAGCTTGAGAAAGTGTAGGTTCATGCAGAGGAGCAGTGTCCTTGAACTAGAGGCTGCATATATCTCTTAATGAGTGTAGACATTTATGATACAGCAGAATAGCATGCACTATGAAAGTGGACCATCTCCCTATTCTGTCTTCTATGCATACCCATGAGAACCATCCCTCTCTCATTAGCACCAATTTTTCTTGTGTACTTACATAATTGGAAAAAAGCCCCACAGAATGCCTTCTAGTTCATTTGATATCTTTCCTTATTTCAGAAGTGTCAATACTTCCACCAGAAAATTTCCAAAATGAGTATGCCAAGCTATGTTGCCTGTGATTTTAACCATACTTCCTTCCACGTACAACATACAACAAAACAGTGCTGTCATGGAGTGAGGCTGTATATTGGGGGGTTAGAGGAAGAAATATCAAAAAAGCCATTTTTAATGGATTTTTACCTTTGTAGTTTTTGGTTGCACCATATAACACCTAACCTATATTCCAGTAGAGATATTATCAACATCTTTAGCTCCACAGTTTTGTTGTAAGGACCTTCTTGGGCTTCGGAAGATAATAAGTGCCCTTAGCCCACTTTTTACTTCCCTTTTCAATTGTGTCAACCCAAACCATCCCACTCCCACTTCCAGATATCCCTCACAGGGATGGAATCATTTAAGTTGAGAACTTCTACCCTAGTCCCAAGACCATAATCCTTTATTCATGAAGATTCCATATAAAAAAAGCTTATCTTTCAAGATCTATTTTCTAAATCACTTCCTCTAAAGATTTCCAGTCTTCTTTCTAGATGGAATTTATCTTTCCTTTGTGTTCCCACATGGCACCTGTTGGGGAAAATACCACACTGTATTGTAGTTAGATTTGAGGACCCATCTTTCTGCCTTTTCCATTAGATTTTAACTCATTGAGTTAGAGGACACTACAGTTTTCTTGATGTATATATAGGGTCAAGGAAGTTTTTCTTCCCTTTCTGTACAGGTTAAAAATTTTAATTTCAATATGCAAATACATTTTACATATTGAAATGTCACTTGAAGTCAAACAAATATGCAGGCCAAAATAATTCAAAGTACTGTAATATACCTACTATATTAGTTTCCTATTTTTTCCATAATTCTATTGAGAAACAAATAGCAATGAGACAGTTTCAAATCAAATTAGTAGGACAGATTGAATAATTAATACGTTGCATATTTTCTTAGTGGTTATTCATTGTACAAGGTGCCAACATGATACCCTGTTTATAAACACTATTAGAACAAATTCCTCTAGTCATTGAATTAAGAGAATTCAGCTGTATATCTCTCTTAACTATTTTGAATAGACAGATACAAAATGGTTGTTCATTTGTATCCCTTTTTTTAGTTTTGTCATTTAAATATTATAGGTGTGTGAGTTCAGCAAAATATTCCAAAATAGTCCAGTAGTCCATAATATTATTGGGTTTTCCGCATGACTGGCAATGTCTTTTACAGTTCAGCAAAATACTATGGCTTTACTTCTTTATTTTTTTTTTTTTTTGTGGAACCAGGGACTGAACTCAGACCCTTGCACTTGCCAAGGAAGCACTTATTCCACTGAGCCATCTCCCCAGCCCTATGGCTTTGCTTCTTATACTTTGTTTTTATACTTTTCTGCTATATGGTTAAGACCATGATAAAGCAAGACCTATATAACAAGAATTGTAGCTTTTGTATCTGAGAAGGCAGTCAAATCCCCCCAGTATTTATCATAAAGCCAAGACCACAGTTTTTTAAGAATACCAGACTGTTGGTTTTCTGGGACAACATATTTTTCTACTTCAAAATTCTAATTATTCTTTACCTTCTAAGGCAGTAAGGTATTTTATAGAATGCTTGCAATATAGGATGCTCATCTTAAATTGGATATTACAAAGGATTATTATTTCAACATTAATTCATAAGAAAGTGTATTTCCTTTTGGATTTTGTGTTATACTGAGTCAGTCCCCATGACCTGAAATGTAGACTAGTTCTCTCTTTTCTTCCTCTTGGAAATGTGCATGGGTTTCTCATGGGAAGACATCAATATATTTTATTTGGTATATTTAAAAAATCCTAGCAAATATATGAGTCAAATTCATCACAGTAATTTCATCTAAAAAAGAATGCTTGCATTCCAGGAAAGTTAGTCTCTTTAGGTTGCTAGAACAATTGTTTCATAGACATCCAGGTTATATTAGAATATGAACAAAGTTCTTTGTCTTTTTCAAGTACTCATAACAAACAGTTCTTTCTGTATATCGCTATTGCCATTTGACATGAAATAAACAGTACAAAAGTGAAGGATTAATGAGTTCAGTTTTCTGTTATCCACAGCTTGCTTATGAATAGTTTGCTAGCCACCTAACAAGACCCTTGAACACATAAGGCAGATAATAGCTTAGTTAGGATATTGTAGTCTGCTGTGATAAAGTGGATAGGTAAGATGTTCTTTTCATGTAGAAATCTTTGTCAGTGTTCTAGGATTACTATGATAGCTTCTTTTGGGGGCTGGAGAGATGGCTCAGTAGAATAAGTGTTTGCCTGGCAAGCTCAAGGGCGTGAGTTCAATTCACGGTTCTCCAAAAAAAAAAGTAACTTCTTTTGGATAGGGGCCCAGTTAATGTTGTTCTAATGTACATTCTAGTTACATATGATAGTCCTAAATGTCTGTTCTATCTTACAAGTATTTTCTTATTCTAGAGGTCAAAAGTAGGAACAGGGAAAAAATAATGTATATAGCATATTTCCACTGAGATCAAGATCAGAAATTATACCTACCACTACATCTCATCATTCTACTGCCCAGACCTTAGCTACATGGCCACACATAATTGTAAGGGAAATACAGTCTTTTTTTTTTTTTTCTAAGCAGCCATGGGCTAAGCTAAAGGATAGTTATAAAGCGAAATAAAGAACACTGGAAATTTGGGGCCCATACTACTCATTATAAGACTGAAAGCCAAGGCATAAATTATATATTTTGTTGGGTATTTCTTCAGAGTAGATTTCTTTTCCTAGCTAATTTGGCAGCCTTTCAAAGGCATTTGTTAAATGAAGTAATGCTGATGGAATGGCTAGGTGTTTATCATCCTGTGTGAATTAACTGTTTCTATATGCTACACTGAAGCCACCAGTAGGTACCCTGTTAAAGTCAGAGCACCTTTGGAGGCAGAAGTGGCAATGAGCCAATTTATTTATTTATTTATTTTTATTTTAGGGAAAGAATCTATAGGGGGTTCAGGGTCTCACTGCTAGATCAGACTAGTAGTGATCCTCCTGTTTATAGCATCCTAAGAGCTGGGATTACAGATGAATACCACCACACCTAGTCTCAATTGCCATCTAAAGACACCGTGGAGGCAGGGTTGGCAGGCAGGCCAGGGGATCGAATCCTGGGCCCCTGAGCCTGCTTGCAGGTGCTTTTAATCCACTGAGCTATTTGGCCAGCCCTTCCTAATTTTATTTTTAAAGATGGTTTCTTATCCCTATTAAATAGTTTCTGTCAAAACCAAAATATAAAGAAGATGACACATTTCATGAAGGTCTAAAGTTTAAGCTTATTCTTATTATAATCCTATTAAATGTTATTTTTCATTTAAGATTTTTTGGCTCTAAATAGAGTAAATACTTCTGATTTCCAAAAAAGGAAATTATAATCCTATCTCCTAGTCCACTGTTTCTGCCTCTTTCTCCTCTTCTGCATGGTAGATTTTCTTTCAGAAAGTTTTCCTTATATGACATTCCAGTTCTGGATTAGAGGTCCTAAATGTGTTTTAGCATAACACTAGGAATTCTATCTATTATCTTCAGAATAACCCCATACTTTGAAATTATTTTTTTAAGAGTAGGAGAGACTGGGTATGGTAGTGCACACCTGTAACCCCAGCTCTTGGGAGACTGTAAATAGGCGGATCACTATGAATCCTATCTAGTAGTAGCAACCTAAACACCCTGTAGACCCTTCCCTAAAATACAAAAAAAAAGAAGAAAATTTTTATTTTTAATAATTTTATTAAGAAACAAATAGCAATGAGGTTTCAAAACAGGTTATTAGGACAGTTACAATAATTAATACATTGCATATTGTAGTCTTTGTAGTAGTTATTCATAGTACAAGATGCAGACATGATATCCTGTCCAAATAATAATAGTACAATTATTTCTTCTCATTGAATTAAGAGAAAGTACCTGCATATCTATCTTAACTATTATATATATATATATATATATATATTTCACAACAAAATGGTCCTTCATTTTCTATCCCCCTTTTTTGTTTAGTTTTGTCAAAGATGGATATTCCATTTCCATTTAAATATTGTGGGTTTGTGAATTCAGCAAAATAATCCAATATAGTCCAGCAGTCCATGCTAGTACTGAGTTATCCATAGGACTGGCAATGTGAGAAGTTTTTGATTTGAGCCTCTTGCAACTCAGCATATTAATATGGCTTTAATTTTTATACCTTGGTTTTATACTTTTCTGCTGGATGCTTAAGATCAAGATAAACCAAGACCCACATAGGAAGAAATATAACTTTTGTATCTGACAAGGTCAGTCAAATTCCCTCAGGATTTACCCTGAAACTCTGTACCACAGTTCATGGATCCTTTGTCAGTGTCAGTCATATGGATGAGTCACAGCCATTTCACGACCAATTTGTTCTCTGTGAAAGCCTGAGAGAATCTTTTCTCTCCATGTGACTCATTTTAGGTGCATTATACATCATTCATTATCCTCCTCTGTGGCCCCATAATCTCTTTGATCAGAAAATTTGGGACACCACTGAGTTATAGGATGTTATAGCACAGGTTCTCTTATGTCCTGAGTCCTCACTGAATTGAATGGCTGGAGCCAAAGTACTGGCTATCCTTATGGCCCTTCTTTTTCTCTAATGTTTTGTCTGTATACTTAAGTTTTAACCCTCCAAAACTAGATTTTTTTTTTTTTTTTTTTTGTGGAACCAGGGATTGAACTCCAGCCCTTGCACTTATTCTACTGAGCCATCTCTCCAGCTCTGTAGAAAAGAAATGTAGAATAGGAATGGAAAATAGGCTAGTTCCCAGGAGACAGGAGAGGCCCTCAATGGGTTGCTGCTATAATTTTATTTTGTGTGACTGTCTTCCACTGTAGCTATATATCGAGATGGACCTTGTTGTACATTCCTTCTGTATAGCACAGAACTAGTTACAGAAATGTAAACATGAATGGATATAGAGAAGAGAAAGGAGGGAAGAAACATTAACAAGGGAACAAAAGAGCAGGGGGCACTGTTGTGTGCCAGTAGTCCCAGCACTCAGGAGACTGAGGCATGAAGATCACTTAAGAGTTGGAGGCCAGCCTGGGAAACATAGTGAGACCCCTACCTGAAAGAGAGAGGGAAAGAAAGATGGAGAGGAAGAAGACATTTTATTATGTGGATATATTTCAAACTTCATGTCTGACTTACCCAAGGGCATTCAGAACAGTGATCAAAAGGCTTTGCCCCTCTGATGCTTACTTCCCTACCGTGGTAATTCTTCCTCCCTTTTCAGGTCCCTCCTCTAAGCTCTTTTGAGTGGTAGAAAGCAGAGGATTTAAGGCAAGAGTCTTCAATTCATGAACTCCAAACCAGTACCAGCCCACAGCTTCCTCTGCATTTCTACTCCTTCCTGTCACTGAATTTCCTGCTTGAGATCTACCTCCTGTTGGAGCAGCAGCGGCATTAGATTCTCACGGGAATGAAGATCCTCCTGGGAAGTGTACATGGTTGTGTGCTCCTTATGAGAACCTAATACAGTAATAGAAATAAAATGCACAGTGTAATAATATTAGAAATAATATGCCCAATGAATGTAATGTGCTTGAATCATCCTAAAAGTTCCATCCCTCCCTCCTGGCCTGTGGAAAAATTGTCTTCTGGAAAACTAGTCCCTGATGCCAAAATGTCAGAGACTACTGATTTGTGGAATGGTGGAAGAAGGAGTGTTGCCGTGTTGGCTTGCTAGTCCGCTGACCTAAGTCATGGTCCCATTTCCTCCCCAAGGCATCTCACTTCACTCCCCAAGAGCACCAAGAGGCTTACAGAGAGTTTCAGTAATGTGTTCCAATATGTATTATGTTCACAAAAATGAATTTCCTTTGGATACTATCTGTATTTTTAAGTTTTATTCATTTAAAAATCTATTCAGTAATTTTAGATTTGGCAGAATAGATTGTACTTATGCCTTAGGTTAAGGTTTTTGTAAGAAGTTGTTTATATATAAACCTATTTTTATTTGACTATGATATTTAAATTTGTTCAATAACATATTTTCCTTATGCATTCCATTATTATCTTCAGTAGAGCCAAATAGGTGAGCCTGGTCTGTAAAATAAAGTATATATCATTAGAGGAGGTGAAATAAATGATTGAAAGTTGACAACTATGTGTCAGGAAGCTAGACATGAAGAATAATGTGGGAGAAAAATCATCTCTATGGTTATAAATTCATAGTGTTGGTGTTAGATCCTTAGTGGATAAAGAAGGAAGTCGGAGGTGGCAAGATAGCTCAATGATCCAAAACGCCTGCATAGGCAAGTATTTAGGGACCACAGTTCAATCCCTGGTACCACATGCTGCAAAAGCCCCATCCTCAGGGTGGGCTGAGATGTCCACCAAAATAAATAAATAAATAAATAAATAAATAAATAAATAAATAAATAAAAGAAGGACATCAAGACCATGGAAGATACAACTATTCTATAGGTATTATGGGATTGTGATGCAGAAAGAGATTTTTTTTAAAAAAATATATTTGTTTGTTATAGGGTCTCACTGTGCAGCTCAGACTCATAGCGATCCTCTGTTTTCAGCCTCCCCAGCACTGTTATTACAGACACAGATCACTATGCCTGGGGTGGACACTGTGGCCAGTTCAACCCACCCCCAGGGTGGGGCTGACATGACATGTGGTCCTGGGGGTCAAACCTCTGGCCCTGCACTTTTCTAGGCTTTCCTAAGCAGGCACTTTAGGCTACTGAGCTATCTTGCCTGCCCACCAGTGTTTTAAAACCTTGCTGGACAGTGTTCTTATTTCATAGATGAGGAGAGAACCTCTGTGACAAATCCTAAATCATTAGAAATAGCAGTTGTCTTATGTGGTTGGTAAGTGCTTCTCTGTGTTTGAAACTCATAAGGCCAGTAGTCATGCAGTTTGATAAACTGTTCCATGAAAGGAAATGAGTTTAGTTTGTTTTTGTTTTGTTTTGTTTTCAGACAGAGTTTCATATATAATTCAAGTTGGCTTTAGCTCACTATATAGCCTAGGTTTACCTTGAACTCTCTGTCAGTCCTTCTGCTTCTGCCTGAATTGTGGATTATAGATGTGTACCAAGCCTAGCTGAAGGGGAATTTAAAGATGCTAACGTGTGCTTTTTCAGTCATTAATTTATTTTACTTTATAACTTTCTGAGAGAAAAAAGGACAAGGAATAAGTAAACAAAATAACAGCAGACATGAATCTATTAGGATTTCAATTAATTTAAAAGTCAGTTTTAGTCTATAATCAATGCTATAGAAAACGGAAGTATTTTAGAAGTACATAGTTATTTAAATTATTGCATTACCTTCAGATTAAAATAGTCTTCTCTCATGTACAAGTGAAATTTTAGTGGTATGTTTAGTTATTTGAATAATTTGGAAAGCATTACAATTTTGTCTCAAGTGAATTTGTACATCCAATTTATTAATCTCCAAAAACAGAAAATTAAAAAGTCCAAACCAATCTAAAATATATTATATTACATGGTTTTCAAAAAATGAATTTTTTGAATAATGTTTGCTTTGTACTTACCTTGAAAAGTTTCTAACTCTAAAAGTGATTTGAAGTTGATGCTGTTAGAGCATCTTTTGAGTTTTTGTTTTTATTTTTATTTGTGTTATTGAAGTACAATATCAATGAGACAGTTTTAAGATACCTTGACAAGATGGATTTGATAAATTAAGACATTGCAAACTGTTCTCATAATGTTTTGGTATCATAGAAGGTGCATACATGATATTACACTTACAGACATTATTATACCATATGTCTCTTATGAGTAAATTAAGAGAGTGTATGTTATTTTTTACACCTGAATTACATCAAAGATTCAATAATTAATACTTTCTACCTTGTTATTTTTGTTGTGGTTGTCCATAGTACTAGAAGCCGGCATAATATCCTGTCCAACCACCACTAGTGCCTCTCATAGAATTATGTGGAAGCACGGCATTATCTATCCTAACTGTACTGTGCATACACACATCATGATTCTTCCTTTCTATACCCCTTCCTTTGTCTACACCTGTCAAAGATGGGCACTCCATTGTCATTCAACTAATTTAGGTGCCTGAACTCGACAACACAATCCAACATAGTCCCGCATTCCACAACAATAGTGAGTTATCCAAAGAAGTTGTTGACCATAGCCATTTATAGCTCAACTTATTATTATGGCCCCGTGGTGTATACTTCATTTTTATACTTTTCTGATGGATGGTTAAGACCTACATAGAGCAAGACCTATATACCAACACATGTACTTTATGTTTCTTATGAGGTCAGTGAAGTCCCCTCAGGGTTTATCTTGTAGTCCTGTACCTAATTCTGTAGATCCTTTGTGTCATCTATGTGGATGAGTCACGGCCAATGCTTGACCAGTTTGCCCTCTGTGAGAGCCTGAGAGAAAGTTTTCTCTCCATGTGACTCTCCCAAGGCACACTATAGATCATCGATCTCTTTCCTCTGTGCTCCATAATCTCCTTGATCAGAAAATTTGGAGCTCAACTGAGTTTCATTATGTTGCAGTACAGGTTCTCCAATGTCCTGAGTGAGTTTTTGTTTTCAATTCATACTCCTGTGGAATTTTATGGGGAGGGCTAAAATATGCAGCCATCATTGGACAAAACATTTTGTCTGTAGTCAGCAGAATATGAGCTCCACACAAATTGAAACTGAAGTTGAGTGGGGCTTTCTATAGTGAACATGTAGTCTGACACAAACATGCAAAACAGTTGCAATCCTGCATTGCACAGGCAGTGATGTTTGCATGGATAATACAAATAGTTTTTACTCCATGCTAACTGTACTGAAGAAAGGCATTTCTTTTTGATAAAGAATACAGGTGATCTGCAAGGGTATGGGGACTCACTATTAGCAGTTGTTTTTCACTTTGTGCTGAATTTAATGTCTACCTTTTTGAACCCTGGGACGCTAACAAAATGTTAGAAACTAAATTCAAATTTCAGTACTGTTAGTCTTATTATTCCCATGGTTTAATGTAATCCTGATTTGATTAAAGTAGAAATGGAGAAGAGTTGATTTCTGAGCACCTTGTGATGTGCTGGACATTGTAGTAAGTGCCAAGTACACAAAGATCATAATTGCTTTGACATTTTACTCTATCAAACTTTTGCTATTGCTATTAAGATATCTGCAGTCACTATAATGCGTATTCCTTTGTATGTCCTCTTTTTCCTTAATTATTTCTTAGATTTATGTGCATGTATGTGTAGAATTGTCATGTGTGAACAAAGATAAGTTATTCCCAGCTTAAAGTTTTTATGTTTTTCATGGTAATTGTGTTAGTCTCTTTTCTATTTCTAAAACAAAATTTCAGAAATTGTGTACTGTATTAGAAAAGAGGTTTGTTTTGGTCACAAATTTGGAGGTCTAAGAGCATGACATTGCATTTACTAGTTCTAGTGAGGCCCTTTTAGCTATATTACAGCATGATGACTGCTTAATGGTGGGAATTCATGTGAGGATAGATCACATGGAAGATAGTTTCAGGACTCGGGTTCACTCTTTTATAGCAGCTCATTGCAGAAACTTACTAGGGTTTCCACAAGAACTACATTAATCCCTTCCAAGAGTAATGTCCCTAGTGACCTAATTAACCCCCACCACCACTAAGCTTCACCTGAAGGTTTCCCACCTTTTGACATTGCCAAAATGGAGACCATACTCCCAACTCATGAACCTAGGAGAGACAAACCACATCTAAACCCATCGTGGTAACCAGGAAGCAAAAATCTATCATATGTACTATTGATATCATCATTTCTAGTTGAGCATCTGCACAAAAATTAGAATTCTAGATTCAAAACATAAGACAAGAGAAAACCATTAAACCAGAAAGGAAGATAGCAAAAAAGAAAGAAAATATCTGCAAAATGATCAGCAAATAAACTTTAGAATAATACTAGTACAGTGGTGATGAAAACAGTGACTGTTTAAAGTTTAAGAATTACTACAATAAAAACACTGTAATTAATTCCTCTTAAAATACTTCTACTTACTTTGAACACACTTACCTCATCATTATTGACACTTTCTGATTAAAAAATATAATGAATTCTGTTGCTGAAAGCCATCCAGGAGAAAAGGCAGGCTTCAAAAAGCATTATGGTATATACTCATCCACCTATGCACTAGGTCAGGACTGTGCCTAGATCTTCTCCAGAGTCACAATGACCATGAAGGTAAATATTTTGTATAGATTAAAGTAGCCCCAGTAGTGCAAAGACACAGCAGAGGATTTCCAGAACCGTTTCAGAAGGTTTGAAGGGTGAATATTTTGATATTCAAAAGGGAGAGTTAATGGCATTGCATCTTTTAGTGTAAGTTTCTAAAACTTAAACATTCCCCATATTTTTTTTATCACATCTTATAAGGTACTTCTCCATAAATAATTACTTTGAATATAAATTGATTTCAAAAGTGACACAGATTAACTGAAGGGGTATGGAAAAAAGACCAACTATATATTGCTTATAACAAATGCACATTTTTTTTTAAACTGGGAAAAAAGTGTTTTTTAGAATTAGCCAACTGGACTCAGTTCAGATGATCCCAATTTTGTTGGCAACATCCAATGAATCATAATCAGGAGCCAGTCCAACATATGCCTTCTTCTCTCCATTAGGCCTGATTAGGGTATTGACTTTGGCAACATCGATGTCATACAGCTTCTTGATAGCTTGTTTGATTTGGTGCTTATTGGCTTTGACATCCACAGTGAACATGAGTGTGTTGTTGTCCTGGATCTTTTCATGGCTGACTCTGTGATCAGGAGGAACTTGCGGATGTCATACTGGTGAAGCTTATTTCTCCTGGGTGTGCTCTTCCAAGAGTATTTGGGTTGCCTGTGGAGCTGCAGACTCTTGGGATGATGGAAAGTGGGTGACGTTCATATCTTTTTTGTGGCTGTGGATGCCTTTCAGCACAGCCTTCTTGGCTTTCAAAGCTTTTGCTTTGGCTTCAGCTTTGGGAGGGGCAGGGGCTTCCTTCTTCACCTTTGGTACCATCTTGATAAACAGGCTCCCTCCTCACATTATTTTTGACAACAAATATAAACTGGAAGTAAAGGGATAGAAAAATGGGTATCTAGAGTGCAGAGTATGCCTTTTATTTTTGTTTTTTAGACAGGGTCTCACTATGCAGTTCAGGCTGGCCTTAAGCTCCCTTTGTAGCTCAGGTTGGTCTCAAACTCACAACAATCCTCCTGCCTCAGCCTCCCAAGTGCTGAGATTACAGGCATACACCACCACACCTGACTCCAGGGTATGTCTAATAGACAAAATAGATGCTGAATTAAAACTATAAATAAGCAAGCATATTATTAATGATAAAATAGCCAATTAATCAGGGAATATAATCATTGTAAATATACCTGCATCCAACATTGGCACTCCTAAATATAAAGCAGATATGAAAGGATCTAACGGCAGAAGTAGATTGCAGTGCAATAATAACGCCAATACCCCATTTTCAATAATTTGTAGGTTATGCAGACAAAATAATAAGGAAACATTGAACTGTTTCGAACAAATGAACCTAATAGACGTACAAGACAAAAGCAGCAGACTACATTCTTCTCAAATATATATAAAATATTCTTCAGGATATATCATATTGGGCTATGAAAAAGTCTGAATAAGTTTAAGAGGCTATGAAAAAGTCTGAATAAGTTTAAGAGGATTTTGCAAATCAATAATGTGAAATCTTGAGACTGGGCATGATGGCACCACCTGTAATCCCAGCTCTGGGGACGCTGAAAACAGGCAGATCACTATGAGTCCAATCTAGTAGTGAGACCCTGAACACCTTATAGACCCTTCCCTAAAATACAAAAACTAAACAAAACAAACCCAGAAATCTTGAAAAATTAACAAATGCAGAAACTAAACTGCATGTTACAGGACAATGACAGATCAAAGAAGAAATCAAAAGAGCAATAAAAAATTAATGTAAGACAATGAGAATGGACAAACAACTTACCAAAATTTATGGGATGTAGCAAATTCAGTTTTAAGAGGGAAATGTATAACAATAAGTACCTAACATCAAAAATAAGGATCTCAAATAAACAACTTAATGTTTCACCTTGAGGAACTAGAAAAAAGAACAGGCTAAGCCAAAAATTAGCAGGAGGAAAGAAAAACAAAGATCAGGAAAGAAATGAAATAAATTTTCTTTTAAAAGAATTGACTAAATTTTTAAACAGATAAGACAAAATTGTTAAACTTTTGGTAGATTAGAAAAACGTAGAGAAGACTCAAAATGAGAAACAAAAGGAGATATTGTAACTAACACCACAGGCATGTAAGGAATGAGGAGAGATGCATGTAAGGAATGAGGAGAGATTACTATGAATCATTATATGGTAACAAATTTAATAACCTCAGGCTCAGGGGCCAAGAGTTTGATCCTGGGCCTGCCATGCCTGCCTAGTCCCTTCCCCTGGATCTAGCTGAGACAGCAATTGAGACTGGATGTGGTACACACACCTGTAATCCCAGCTCTTGGGAGGCTATAAACAGGCAGATCTAGCAATGAGACCCTGAACAACCTATAGACCCTTCCCTAGAATGCAAAAATGATAATAATAATAATAATAATAATAATAATAATAATAATAATAATAATAAACTAGAAGAAAGGGCTATATTTTAGACATAGACAATCTACAAAATTTAAATCAGAAAGCAAAAGAAAATTGAAACTGATAAATATCAAGTAAGGAGGTTGAATCTGTAATAAAGGCCTTTCCACTGAGGAAAAATATAGGATCTCATAGCTTCTATGCTGAATGCTACCATTTATTTATTTAATCATTCATTCATTCTTATTTAAAATTTGTTATAAGTACGTTTGTAGTACATAATGGTTACATTCACATGCTATACTGAAGTCTATGATTTGTCTTACTACCAGAGCCAGACAAGGAAATTATAAAGTAAAATAACAGGCCAGTATCACTGATGAATATCCATGTAAACACTCTTAATGAAGTAGTAGCAAACCTAATTATAGCGTGTTAAAAGTATCATAATTAAAGGATTGAGGTGCAAGGTTTTTTTACTGTATGTAAATATACAAATGCAATCCATCATACACAATAACAGAATGAGAAGCAAAAACCCTAATGATCATTAGCTATTTTTCATGATTAAAAACTGAAATTAGGTATAGAAGGAAGATAGCTCAACACAACAAAAGCCATGTATGACAAGCCTACAGTTAACATCATATAGTGTAGAGTTGAAAGCTTTTCCTTTAGAATAAGGGATGAGATCTGCCACTTCTATTTAATGTAGTATTGAAAGTTTTAGAACGATTAGGAGAGAAAGAAATAAGTCATTCAAATAGGAAGTGATAAATTTTTATTGCTGATGGTATGATGTTATTTTTATATGATCATGTCGTATGATCTTATAAATAGAAATTTAGTTGAGCCCTAAAGACTCTACTAAGAACCTACTGGAACTAATAAATGAGTTCAGTACAGTTGCAGGTTACAAAATCAACATACAAAAATCAGTAGCATTTCTATACACTAACAACAAACTATCTGAAAAAGAAATCAAGAAAGCAGTCTCATTTGTAATAGTTACAAAAATACTTAGACATAAATTCAGTCAAGGTGCTGTATCTCTACAGTGAAAACTATGATACATCAAATACAAAGTAGGAGATGTAAATAAACAGAAGCATGTTTGATGAGCATAGATTAGAAGAATTAATATGGTGAAAATTGTGAGTCCAGGCAATTTCTGTCAGAACTCCAGCTTTTAATTCAGTAAGAAATCTGTAATTTTTTTACTGTTGACAGTACAATCCTAAAATTCATATAAAATCACACACAAAAATCCTGAATAATCAATCCATTCAGGCAAAAAGAAGAAACTTAAACCATCATGCTACGTAGGGTCAAACTGTATTACAAATCTACAGTCATTAAAACAACATAATAGGGCTGGCAAGATAGCTTAGTGGACTGAATGCATGCTTAAGCAAGCACAGAGACCAGGGTTCAATTCCTAGTACCATGTGCCTTGTTGGCCCCACCCTTCCCAGGCATAATAAGCCAGCTTATTATGAATCTGGGCGTGGTGGCATATGCCTGTAGTCCCAGTGCTGGGGAGGTTGAAAACAGGAGGATCACTATGAGTCTGTGTTGCATAGTGAGACCTTGTACCAAATACATAAATTAAAAACAAAACAAAAAACATAGTATATCAGAGCCTCAAAATAGTAAACTAATGAATTTTAAGCAGTTGATTTTTTGGCAAAAGTACAAGAGCCCACAGGAAAGAGACATTACTGATAAACAGTAAATGATGTGTATTTAGCAACCAGCTGGTTTCCTTCATAAATTTTGTTTGTTTTTGCCAGTTAGGCAAAGAAAGTGGATGTCATGATTTCTGAGGTCTCATTCTGCTTTTGCTTCATGTTAAAAGTGATACATCAGTTTTTACAGCAGCATTAGTCACAATTTCCAAAAGGTAGAAACTATGAAAATATAAATTGACATAAACATAATGTGGTGTGCACATATAATGGAATATTATTTGTTGTACAAAGGAATGAAATTCCCAGATACTGAAGGAACTGAGAAGCTATGGTGTAGAGGGGGTTGGGGTGGTTCTCAGCTAGAAAGAGGCAGACAGAGGTGTCCAGTTCAGTTCAAGGAGAGCAGAGACTTCTTTGCCCTCCTCAGCTCTCTGGGATTAAAACGCCATCAGTCATAAGACAATAATTAGATTGTCTTATGTCCCATGGTGTAATGTTTGTTTTTTCTTTAATTACATGAGTATGGGCAGAGATTCTCTTTTTCCCTAGGATTTTCTGTTCCAAATTTATATAAGCAGACACTTGCAGATACAGCATACAGTCACACATGCACATATACTCAATCTGGAGCATTTCAGAGATTGCTATCCTTTCTACTTTACCTACTTGAGCTTTGTGACCTTTCCAAGTTGTCCTGTTTTCCTAAGAAACAGAATCTGAGGCAAAATCTCAATATAATGCTTGGAAAGAAGTGGGATTGGAATTCTGTAGCTGCAAAACTGAGTGAAAAGAAAAGTGAGTGCAAAGAGGAAGGAGAGCACATGCAAGGATCATGTTGTGAGTTGCCTGTTGTTTCACTAGGTGCACTGGGCTCGTTCAGTCAGGGAGACAGTCTGGACTGAACAACACTACTGCTGCAGGCAAGTTGGCAGGAGATGTTGGATGAGGAGCTTATCTGCCAATTGCTTTCTGTCCTCTTTTGTCTCATTGTTCTTAATGTATATATCACAAGGAGTGTTAGCTCTCCTTATTTCAGATTGTATCCTCTGGTTCCTCTCAGTGGTCATGAAGAAGCCAGAGCCTTCTTGGGCCCAATTGGGCAGAACCTAGGCATGAAGGTGCTATGGCCTACAATGTGGGTTGAGATAATACTGTGTTAGAATCCTCTTTAGGGAAACCTTAAAGAGTTGGCAGTACTGGGGTGTATTCCTTTGCTGGTGAAGAAAGATACTTATGAGTTCTGGATGGGGACAAAGGAGGATCAAGATCAGAAAATAGCAAGCTCTAAAGACAAATTTGCTGCCTTAATGATTTTTACCTTTAGACTCTATCATGTAGACCTTTTTTGGAGTTGTCCATATTTCCTCCCTGGAATAGAGAACACTAGATGTTCTTTGCCTGCAGAGATTCTAGCTAATGTGTTTCTAGGACTTTAGGACCTTGTCGCAGCTTCTCTAAGCCTCTAGGTTTAGGCAAGCAGGTCACATATGTGAGGAACAGACACTTGGTTATAGAGCAGTATTTCCATGTTGTTGCTCACTTTCTTAAGCAAGCTGGAAGCTTGGCCCTGAGAGTTGCCCTTCATTTTACCTCCCAACAAGTGATATGAAAAGTGTTGAAACTGGCCATTTTGTTGCTTCTCCTCAAACATTTGGTGGTCTTTGTTTTGTGGTTCTGACAGTCAAATTGTAGCACATGCTGGGGAATGCAGTGCTACAATTAAAATCTCCATTAAAATAGCCAAAATTAAAATTTTTAATCTTCTCATATATCTCCTCACTTGCCAAACTGTAGATCCTTCTCTGAAGTCAGCAGAATGATCTCATTTCTGTTGCTGGCTAGTGATAAAAAATTGTTCCTTGGCCAGATTAAAAAGCAAGCAAGTAAGCAAGGAAAGAAGAAACAAAACAAGTTTAAGAAAATACCTTACCCTACATGGTATTTTGTTGTTGGGGCAGAATATACTGATAGTTGAAGCAGAGAAATGGGCATTTTAAGTTGGCACTGATCAGAAAAGTGTGGTCTTTTTTTTTTTTTTTTTTTTTTTTGTAGAGGCTTTGAAAATTCTAGCTTAGGCCTGTTTTTATTATTTATATTGGCTCCCTAGATGATGGACAAACTAACCTAACTTGGGGCTAACAGACCAGCAGGAAATTTAGGTCACAGATAGTTTCATTTTAAAAACTCTGGTTTTTAGAGGCTGCTCCATCATGGTAATTGATTGATGATAAGATGACAACAAGAATTCTTAAATCATTAAAGGTGGCCAGATAAAGACAAATGGTTGAGCAAGTAGCTGTTGGTTTTGTTGACTGCACAGTTCCCAACTCCCTGTGGTATTCTGTTCTGTTCTCCAAAGAAGTCATTTGTCCCTGAGTTCATGAAACTTGTGGCCCCACTTGCCTGTTTACAAAAACAGCCCTTTAAACTTGCAGTTCTCTTTGAAGCACAGCATAACATCATTTCCCTGAGAGACTGAGGAAAACATTACAAAAAGTTTTCTATCTCCCTGAAACATATGCGCCTTTTAAACTGAATAGCCATTGAAGTTCTTTTAATCACTGTCTAAAATCAGGGTCTTTCCCTGGCCCCCTAGCCCAAGGTACATAGAACCCAATGAGATTATTTGATGAATCCTGTAAGCTTCTTATGTTTTCCAGCTCTTGCTTTGGCTAAATGCTAATATGTAATAAGAACTCTAAGCAGATAGCTCTGTTCTTCCCAGGACACAGGAAATATGGCCTGGTATAATGGCATTTTAAAAACGTTTTGTTGCAGTAAAATATAATATAGAAAAGTGCAGCTCAGTGAGTTTTTACTAACTGAAGACAGCTGTGTAATCAGCACCCAGATCAACCTGGAAGATTACTAGCAACTCTGGGCTTTTCCTGACTCCCAGTAACTCTTTCCTCCCGAGGGGTAGGAACTTATAAAAGCAAAGATTAATTTCCTTGGTTTTTACATTTTACATTAATGGGATAATAAAATATGTCTTTTCTGTATTTTTTTCATTCAACATTGTATTGGTAAGATTCAGATTTTCTTTATGAAATTATAGATCATTCTCCTCACTATGTAATATTCCATTATATGAGCATCCTTTATTGTTTCCTTTAGTGCATGTTTAATGGTAGAGAAAATGTGTAGAATCTATTTGTACATCTGGGAGGATTTATTTCTCACTGCCTCAGAATCACTTGTTCCTCAGACACAGAATGCTAGTTAGCTCCAAATGCCCCATGTAGGGATAAATTTTAGGAAAGATTTATGCTTTGAGAATAGATTCTGTTTATTTATCTGCTTATTCTCACTGTAAGTCTTCCTGGTGTATTCTGTCTTGTCTTTCATTCATTATTATTATTTTGCTTACTTTAGAATCCTTTCACACTGTCAGGCTAAATTTCTTCCTTCTTGATATACTTATGTGTCTCATTGTTGTATTTTATGTCAATTTTCTCTTCTCTGCTATCTCCTTTGAAAATATCTTCTTGTTTGAATCCCCATGTAAAACCTTTAAGACAATTTCAGAGTCCTTTTTTGTTTTCATACTGTATTTTCAAACTGTGCTGGCTTTAACTACAAAATACCTCAAATTCAAATAATTCATACTAACCTCCAGTGTGTCTGCCTTGGTTGCAAGCATTATTTCTCACATAGATTATTGAAATGGTTTCCTGTCTCTTAGCTTCTACCTTTGCTCCTCTTGGGCTATTTTCTTTACCATGTCCTAAGTTATAGCCCTCAAAATAAGTCATATTATACTAGCTCTCTGCTTAAATCCCTTGTGACTTCCATCTCAGAAGAGAAACAGAGTTTTAGCAATGGCTCGGCTACACAGTCCTGGGTGATCTGGGCCCTTCTATGCTTTGTGTCTTCGCACTACTGTCCAGTACTGCACCATTATTGTCCACTCTCTTCCTGCTTCTTCCTAGTCTGAGCTGTGCCATAACCCCAGTCTATTACCCTAAATTAGTTGTTATTAGTGACTATTTCTACCCTTTTTTGATGACTCTAGGATCAGATTCCCTTTTATGCATTTCCACCTAGTATAAGTATGTGTAGAAAATTGGACTGTTTGTACACCACATACTAGATTGACAGAACTGTAGAGCAGTGGCCCAGCCAGCTGTCATTAGTATTTAGAGATAGTTACACATGGCATGGTGACATCATAGGTGGGAAAGTCTGCCTTAACATTTGTGGCTGGAACCACATATCCTTCCGCCAGAGGTTTTGACCTTGACTGAGGTTTCCAGAGCCAATCATAAACTTTTCCATAAACTTATAATCTCTATAAATCATCCTCTCTGCTAGATTAGGTTTGAATATTAATGCTCTTGCTTTTATATGATTTATTTATTACCTATTAGATGGGTTCTCTTTAATATTTGTCTGAGGTAGCATCCTTGCTAGAATCCTTCCTATCCCAAAGGTCTGAATTGCCCATCCCTCAAACTCTTATTCCTCTCTGACTAGGAAGGACTGGAGGAGAAATGTATAGTGGTCCAGATGAAGGTTTTAGAGAAACAGTATTGGGTTGTATTCCTACTGACATCCCTGAAAAATAACCTTTTTCAACTTTATTTTCTCCCTGTGAAATAATACCTATAGCACACTGTATTTAGGAGGAATAAGTGAGATAAAGTACAATTGTATATCTCTAAATGTTTATTTTTCTTTTTTTTATTTTAGGGAAGGATCTATAGGGTGTTTAGGGTCTCACTACTAGATCAGATTCAAAGTGATTCTCCTATTTATAGCCTCCCAAGAGTTGGGATTTCAGGCATGCACCACCATTCCCAGTCTCAGTTGTCATCTCAGCACTACCCTGGGGTGGGGTCAGCATGGAAGGCCTGGGGACTGAACTTGGGCCCCTGTGCCTGCTTGCTGGTGCTTTAATCCACTGAGCTATTTGGCTGGCCCTAAATGTTTACTTTTCTTGCCTTTTTATTGGTTGTGATTTTGACTCAGGGCTTCTGTATATCCCTGTGTGTGTGTGTGTGTGTGTGTGTGTGTGTGTGTGTGTGTGTGTGTATTTTTTTTCCCTTTTCTTTACACAGGACCTCACTAAATTTCTAAGTTGCCCAGGTTGGGCCCAAACTTGTAAACTAACTAACTAACTAACTAACTAACTAACTAACTAACTTTCTTGCTTTTTAAAAATGTATTTAGTACAGAGTCTACAGGATCTTACTACACAGGTAGGATTAATAGTGATCCTCCTGTTTTCAGCCTCCTGAGTGCTGGGATTACAGGAACACGCCACCACACCCAGTCTCAGTCACCCTCTCAGTGCGCCCTAGGGTGGAGCAAACATGGAAGGTCCAGGATCGAACCCCAGTTCCTGTGCTTGCCTAAGCAAGTGCTTTAGTCTGCTGAGCTATCTATCTGGCTGGCCCTAAACTTATAAATTTTCTTGCCTCAGCCTCCCAAGGTATATTCCATCATGCTCAGGTTTTCTTGTCTTTTTTTTTTTTTTTTTTTTTTTTTTTTTAAATATCAGGTCCTTCATTGTAGAGTCAGTATAGTTTTAATCCTAACTCTATTCAAAAGATAGAATTTGATGTGAAGATAGGATTAGGAATAGTGTATGATTCTTAGGTTTGAGTTTTTTAAGTCCTAGAAATGAGCTATCCACCAGTAAATGTAGAGTGAAGAAAGTTATATTATAGAGACATAGGAGCTTCTCTGCAATCATAATCTGAGCACATGTAGCACATAATATTTGAGTTGAATCTTGAGATTAGGTTGATAAAAGGGAGAAGGAACATTCTGGGAAGGGAGATAGTCCTATGCATATGCACATAGGCAAATGTGTAGATTCAGATAATGAATATCTCATGAGAAGGGCTTTATGAGGTGTCTTTTATCATTAAATTATTCTAAATAGATCACATTTTTTGTTTTAGGTTGAGATAAATAATGATGAGACACAGTTATTATTGCAACTTAGGTGGTAAAAGAAAGAATAGAGAAGAGATACATGAAATTATGTATATATGAAATTATCTATACTGATTTGATATAGTTAGAGCAAGGAAGAACTCTGATAGAATCCAAATTTATGACTTATCAACTGGAATAATGATGGTATCACAAAGTAAATTCAGTTTCCTACATATTGAGTTAAAATTGCTGAAGATATACAAATTGAGAAGGCTAATAGGCAACTAACTGGGTTTGGCACAAAAGAGATAGATTTGAATAGAGATAGTGTATATATGAATTGGATTAGTATCAAGTTGAAGTGTTACATTTAAAGAAAGTGCTATGCTTAAAGACTCAAGCAGCATAGTTTATTTTACTTTTATACTGTTGTCTAAGAACAGTTGGATTGTCTGGTCGAGATGCCACTCAGTATATTGTCTATGAACCAGCACCATTGGAACTTGGTAGAAGTGCATAATCTTTAGGTTCCATTTCAGACCTGATGAATTGATCAAATGCCTCAGAGAATTTATATGCACATTTATATGTATAGAACCCATCTTTGTGCTTTCTTGTTTCTTCTCAAGAGCTTTGTTGAACCTGGTTTCCATCACTTTATCTGCATTTCAGCTGTGATGAGGGAAATAGAGCAGAAAAATTTGAAGTTTCTTTTTAAGATATGAAATTCTTAAATTAGTAAATATCAATATTTACTTTGTTAGACATTAAAACAATTTAAACATGCTCATTTATTCCTTTAAAAAGCAATAAGCCCATTGAATGCTAATATAAATAACATTTTAGGAAAAGTAACTATATTTCCAAAAGAAAAAAAATAAGTGAGAATGGCACTGTTTTATGTTTCTGAAAATCTTTCTAATGTTTGGCTGATAGAAAACAGCTGGCTTCTTGTATTTGCTTCCTCATTCAATATGCTACCATATGTTGTTTTGGTTGAAGTATGAGAAGAAAATCCTGCTTCATGCAGATTTCTCCCTTTTAGTTGGAAAGGGAGGTATAATATGATAGCTTTTTCAGATGTGTGTGGATATTTCTTTTTGACATCATATCTGACTCTATTCTTCAAGGTAAGTTATTATGTGGAATTGAAATTCATATTAATGAGAATTTTATGCTATTTTTATCAAACACACTGGTCTTATCTTTATTTTGGACAATCTTTTGCCATGCTTTATGTTTTCATATCATGAGGTGGTCATTTGGAAATGATTGGTTCACTGAATTTTGCAGATCTTCCAAAAGTTGATGCATTTTTATTATGTAGTTCCAAAAAAATCTACATTTTAGTATCACCACTGATCTCATCAGAAAAGTGTTTAAGAATAGAGAATTTGGCAGTAACCTATATGTTTTCCAAATTCCAGTTTTTGCTTAAAAGCCAAAATTTTGTCATTAACAATAAATATATCAGTTGTTTCTTTGAAGGAACAGGATTAATTTGCCTGGTTTTGAGGAAATGTTTGCCAAATACTCAGGTCTGAATTATAATTTCTCTGTCATCTTTCAAGTAAAAATGATTTTGCAAAAAGGAAGCAATTGCTTCAGTTTACAATTCCAACAGCTGTGCCAGTGCTTTTCAGGGGTAACTGTTACACGTGATTATATTGCAGAAGTTGAAGTTCTTCATACCTACTGACCATTTTGCTGCATAGGATAGTACAGATATGTTTAACAATTGTCAGTGTAAGATTAATGATTTTTACTGCATTATCAAAGGCATTAAGTAGAAATTTAACCTATGCCATTAGGTTAAATTGTCTTTTAAAAAAATTTAATTCCAACTGTGAGCATATAGCATAGTGTTAAAGAATACAGTGACTGTTTGTATAGTTTAGAGCCACCACCTCGATCTGTGCTGTTACTGTGCAATTAGTGCAATGTCCACACAGTGAAAAAGAATATCTTGACATTGTCACAAAAATAGTTTTGAGTTCACAGACCTCTTGAAAGTATTTCTGGGATCTCAGAAAACTATTTTCCTATAAAATTATTCTGGATCTGATGAGTGTTGGTTTATGAGACTACATAATTTTGGATTGATTAGTGGCAGGCAGAATTGCTAAGTAGCAAATTTTAAATTCACTTAAATTGTTTTATTTTCTTGTCATGTCTCTGAACGCACCTGTTGGTCTTAGTGGTATAGGTGTTATGAGTACCATTTCAGGGCCTCTTTCTGCTTGCTCTTGCTTGTTCACTTAATCATTTGGCAAGCATTTATTGAGCCCTTTGTTTTAGTTCATTTTGTGCCTAGTCTTGTATCAAGACTAGGTAATTTATAATGAACAGAAATGTTTTTTCTCAGTTTTAAATATTTAATATCTAATATTAAGGTGCTGGCATCTGGCCAGGGGCTTCTTGCTGCCTCACATTACGGGTAAGGATTGAAGACCAGGAGTGAGAAAGCTATTTCAGACCCATTGTTTGTCTTGGTACCAATCCTACCCCTCAGATTATTGCCTAATCACCTTCTAAGAATCAGACCTCTCAGGGGACTACTCACTCAGGCCCCTTCCTGTCCCTCTCTAAGACAGGAGCTTTCTTTCCCTCAATAAATATATTCTGCTCATAAAACAAAAATAAAAAATAAAAATCAGCAAAAGTTATTGTGGGGATAAAAATTCAAACAACAGTACCCTCCCTACAGTACTAGGACTTAAGTTATCTGCTGGGACAGTAACTGTTCTGCTGCAAAGCTTCTTTTCATGCCCTGCCTCACGTAAAATACTTAGTCTGCTGTAGGACTGGCCACAGACTTTGCAGTATAACCCAACACATAATTAGTACCTTACATTCTGGAGATCATACTGGATTAGCATCAAGGTGTTAGCAGGGGTGTTTTACTTTCTGAAGATTGTCTGAGAGACTTTGTTTCCTTCTCCCTTCCACCTCCACTGGCCCCTGCACTAGTTGGCTATGGTCTTGTTACTCCAACTTCAAAGCCAGAAATGACAATCACATCTTTTGCATCCACAGATGGGAAAGATCCTTACTGTGTTTGTTTGTTTATTTGGTACTCGGGATGAAATCCAGAGCTTCATGCCTACTAGACAAGTGTTCTACTACTGAGCTTCATCCCAGGGAAATCCTCCCCTTAATTAACTTTATTTTGAGACAAAACCATGCTAAATTGCCTAGGCTGCACTTGATTTTGGGATCTACCAGCTTAAGAATTCATAAGTAGATTGGGCCGCCTCATATGATGCAGAATTATCTCACCATCGTAAGATAACCCTATCTACATCTACTAAATCCTCCTTTCCATATAGGGCAGCATATTCACAGAGTCTATGGACTAGGACATGGGTTTCTTTGAGGTGGCATTATTCTGCAACTTTTGGTGTTATGGCTTATCTAGATGACCCTCCAAAAGTCTCATGTGGTCGTAGGTGGCACTTTTTAAGATGTGGCTGGGTCTAGAGTGCATCACATTGGAATTGATTCATGCTTAAGGTGAAAGTACTACCTGCTGTAAATAGTCTGGATAAGATAAAGGGGGCAGAAATACACTGTTAAGGTTCTTGGTTGTGTTTATCACCTTCCACCCAGCATGAACTATTGCCTCTCTGCTAAGTGTCTCTCTGCCTTGGAGCCAGCCAATTATCCATTGAACCTTCTACGAACTATAAGCCAAATAGACTTTCCTCCTTTAATGTTGACTATTTTGGGTCAGCAACAAAAAACAACTAAGATAGTAAGTACATATTAAATATTTGTTGAAGGAAGGATCCAACTCCATCACGGATTTCTTTGAGCTTTGTCCTCCATGATACTATACTCATTGTGGAGACTCAAATGGGATGCAGCTCTTTTAGGATTTAATTGTGTTTCCAGAGTGAATGCATATCTTGTTAAAGACCTTATTGTATCATCAAACCTGTATAATCCTACTATCTCTTACTTGTGAGCTCCTTGACTCATGTGCCTTGATTTAGTCTTTGTATACACAGAATACACCATATGTGAGCAATAAATGTGTTGATATATGATGCATTTGCTCACAGATGAGTGCATCCATGAATTATTCTTTTACATACCTAGTTTTGTTTCTCCTTTATTCCCCTTTTCCTTTTCTTATTTCATCTCTTCCCTTCCCTTCCTTTCCTTTCTCTTCCGTGCCCTACCCTGTCTTACCCTACCTTCCTCTCCCCTTTTCTCCCCTTCCTTCTCCTCCCCTTATCCCCTCCCCTCTCTCTTTCTCTTCAGGACCAGGGATTGAACTCAAGGAACACTTATAAATATCTCTAGTCCTTTGCATATTTGTTTTTAGACAGAATAGCAAGTTGTCCATGAGCTTGTGATTCTCCAGGTAGCTGGGATTACAAGTGTGTGCCACCAGGCCCAGCTCCCAATTTATAGTTTTGCTTTTTGTCAGGGTGTACAAAATCAGAAGCTCATTTCCCAAAGAAATAGAGTAGCTTTGATTATGGGAGTTTAAAGCCTTGACTAAGTCTCATACAAGTGATGTTCTGCAGCGAGGGTCATGGGCACTTCTCAGCCCCTGATATCCCTGGCACTGCACATGCCATGGCTGGGAGGAATGGCAGTGGTGGATTCCAAAGCAGCAGCTTAGGGTGGCTCATTGCTTTATGTCTCTAGACTCTGTCCACTGAGTAGCTGGTGTATGGCCAGCCTTCTGCCTCTGCAGCCATATGGTGTGCTCTCCTCATGCCAGAACAGTCTCATTCTCAACTGTGCAGAGGGTTTTTTTTTTAAGTCAACCAAAAAGACAAGTTTTCTAAAGATAACATGAATTTCACAGCAAGCCTTTGTATGCAGTTACTGGAGACTGATTCAAGGATAACAGAAACCCCAGACTGCAGATAAACTAAAGGTTTGGACACTCTAGGCACAGGTACAGTCCTCCACTGCTACTAGCGGGCTCATTTATATAAAACTGAATGAGAAACTTAATCCCAGATACTTTACAAAGAAGTCATTTTTTCCAACTCTGGTGGTAATTCACTGTGTATGTTTTTTTTCAATGACAGAATTTAATTATGTTTATATTTCCTTTGCCTCCCTACTGATTCTTAGAGTTATGATCCAAGATGTTTTAAATGTATAGGTTGTCTCTTTGTTTTTTTGAGATTGTCAATTTCCTGTTCTTAAAAGGTGCATGTATTCCCTTACCAACTATCTTAACTAGTTCTGCTGTGTGAAAAAGGAGCCCATAGGGCAGCAGGCAGTGGCAAATCATAGTAATAGTTTATATTTATAGGAAGCTATGTGCTAGCTGTATGCTATATGATTTATTTCTATTATTAAATCCTCCAGACAACCTGATAAAGCAAAATTCTATTATTGCATACTCTTAAACAAGATAAAGTATCTTCTAAATTGGCTGTCAGAAAAGAGGGAGTCCTTAAAAGATTACTCTGTGCTGGAATTATTTTAAATCATAAAGAAGTAAACAGTTTGTCCTAATGTTATGCAAATGTTTGTGTATAATGTAAGATTGCCTAGTAGGCATTTATGGTATTATTTCCATTTTACAGATTAGAATATTGAGGCTTAGGGAAGTTAAATGGTTTGTCGACAGTCATGCAACTAGTGTTATGGGCAGGATTCAAACTTAGGCAATTGGTCTTACCCCTATACTCACACCATTAGTCTTGCTGAGATTCCTGCCTTTTTCTTTAAAAAGGTTTCAATCTAAGGTGTCTCTTATCTTTTTCTTTGTTCTTGTGAAGGTTTCATTTTCAGAGCACGGAAGATTAAAAATGGATGTTCATCCAGTGGTTTAGAGCCTTACTTATATGGACAGCACCAGAAAGATTACTTTCCCTACCAAGCCAGGTGGCACAGGGTCCCTTCACCCTGCTGCCTTCTCAGCAGATGACAGTCTTGTTTACCTCTGCCAAAAGTAGGGAGTTCACTGCTTCCAGGTCAGTCCTGTATCTTAGTTGATAGCTCTTCTTATAAAGAGTTCTTCCTTACACTGAGTTGAAATAGTCTGTCCTGGAATTCTCATAGTCTATCAAAAAGGCAATCAAAATGTACTGAATTTATATTATAAGCATGCTTCTCTTCTTTGCCTTCTCAGTAATGATTTGTTTGTTTGTTTGGCAGTACCAGGGATAAAACTTGGGACCTTGAGCTTGCCAAGCAGGTGCTTATGTTGAGTAGTGATTTTTAAGAAGAGTTTAGATTTATCAGAAAATTCCCAACATAGTTCAGTTTTTCAGTATATGCCTCATTTTATTTTGTATAGCTGTAGTACATTTGTTAAAACTAAGAAATCAGCACAGGTACATTACTATTATCTATAAACTAGACTTCTGTCAGAACTCTTGAAAAGTCTAGTGTTTTCATTTAGAGGGTCCTTATTTGTTCTACCATTTCATCCAGGATAGTATGTTACCTTTAGTAGTTATTTTATTGTTAGTCTTATTTACTGAGTAACTGTTTTTCAGTATCTTTGTTTTTAATGACCTTGGCAGTTTTAAAGTACTAGTTGGACATTTTATAGAATGTTCCACAATTGGGATTTGTCTTTTTTGTTTTTATGATTAGACTGGGGTTATGATTTTTGTTGACAAACACTGTCAAATTTAAGTGTCATTCTTAGGGATATCAATGTAACCTAGAACTAATCATATTAGTCTTGATCTCCTAGTTCAGGTAAAATATTATTCTTTCCTTGTTATTGTTATTGTGTCCTTTTCCTTTTCATACTCAGTTTTTTACAAACAGATCACTACATGTGGCCCATATGCAAGAAGTAGAGAGAATTAAATTCTACTTCTGGAAGGGGTGAGGATCTGCAAAGTTATTTGGAATTTCATACAAAGATTTTTTTTTTGTTCTCCACTTTTGTATTTATTAATTTAGTCACTCATACAATCTAAACTGATATGTATTTATTGTATATTTTGTGTTATAAATAAGTATTACTGTGTTCATTTTATTCAAATTGTTCTACCTCTGTTGACTGGGACATCCTTCAGTTTGTTACAATGTTCTTTTGAAATGTTCCTAGTTTTTTGTTTTTTGATTACTTTCTTCTTTCTGGGGTCCTCTTATGTTTTCCTGCCCCTCCTTAAAATTAGTATTCTCTTTTGGAACTTCTGATTCCTTTTATGAAGAAT
Source organism: Ctenomys sociabilis (assembly GCA_004027165.1). NCBI lineage: Eukaryota > Metazoa > Chordata > Mammalia > Rodentia > Ctenomyidae > Ctenomys > Ctenomys sociabilis. The sequence continues at coordinate 69,634 of PVKA01007978.1, forward strand.
GTTAGAAACTGATCTGCCCCTGTTTTGCTCATTGATGATGAGGTGCTGTGGCTTTTAGGTCATCTCAGTGACAGAGTTAGGAAGTACATCTATATTTGTCAACCTGTGTTACATGTGTTCCTGCAGTTACTTCTATAGCAGTCCATCAGTATGCAAAGAATTCCCTGTTTGGATAATTTATATTTTGATACTCAATTCCGCAAAAAAGGAGGGGGGGCAGGGAGATGGCTCAGTGGAAGCGCTTCCCTGGCAAGCATAAGGGCCTGAGTTCAATCTCCAGTTCCACAAAAAAAGAAAATTTATGTTTTGCTCCGTAGCCAAAAATAAGAGTAGAAATTGCCTCCATCTGCCACCACTGGTAAAGTAAACAGAAAGGGAGGTAGGGAGAAAGTGGAGACATGAGCATAATATGACTTTGTGCTCTGATATCCCTAGTTGGAACATGGCGTTGTAACAGAGATCATGAGAGGTTATAGACCAGTTAGGAGAATAGTCAGGACTGGAATCTGGCTATCTGAAACAGAATTTTAGAAATTTAATCATGTTTCTTGCCTCTTTAAAACTGGTTGGTGGTCTTAGCTTTGTATTAAATTCAGTTATTGATTTGGTAAAATGCATTAGCAGACGTAGGGTATAATTTTAGAAATTTGTGTGTACCACAGAAGTCTGCTAGAGCATCACTCAGGAAGGACTTTGCCCTCTAGTACGTATCTTGGGCTCACAACTTGAAAATGAAATCCCAAAGGCCAGATTAGTGAGTCATTTTTTTCAAGTAATTTTGATGGTTATCTTACCTTATTTATTTTTCTATCTTTTTAAAAATCCTATAGTTCTTGGGAGAGAACTATAGGGCTCCATAGAATAAAGATTTTATGTATACACCTCCTTTTTAGAAATGGGATGTAAAGCAATGAAAGGATCTGCTTATTGTCATCCAAGGAGTTGATGATAGAATAAAAAGCAAAAATGCAAGCAGCAACCTTCATTTTTTAAAAACAGGATAGCCACATGGCTGCTTTCCTTTAAATTACTTTTGGCATCTTGTAAAGCAAAGAAAGGACCCTTGAGGATTCATTTGCCGACACTCCTGAGCTACAGGATCATTCTAGGATGGCCCCAAACCTTTTGGACCTTATTGCTTTTTAGATGCATGTGTGTTTATACTTGGTAAATCATATCTTGTCACATATACCAGGAAACCAAACAAAACAACTCTATTCTTTTCCATTTTTACCTTGTTTAGTTCAAAAGACTTAGGATTTTGTTTTTGTTTGGTACGTTGTAAACATCCAAGATAGTCAGTGGAAATAAATGGTAACAGCTGTTTTTTGTGTATGAAATATTTATAATTTAACCTTGACACAATCTATCCAATTTTTCCAGGTATTGAAATGACTAGAAAAGCTCATTTAGGGTGACCATCTCAGTATGAAACAACATTCAGCTGTTTGCTGTTAACTTGCCTTTCAGGGAAAGAGGTGTTTTTTTTTTTTTTTTTTTTAACAGGTTTATCTCTAGCCCACTATTCCCTTTTAGACATTGCTTGTCCTATAAAGTGGTGCATGTCTATACACAAAAATATACTCCCTGGGGTCTTGTCTTCCTTTCTGATCTTGTTTTCCTCCATGGCACTTCCTATGGAGGTGCTCTGCTACACTGAATATTTTATCTATTTAGCTTTTAAATTGTCTGCTTCCCCTACGAGAGCATAAACTCTGTGAGAGCAGAGAATCTGTTTTGTTCACTACCTCATCCCTAGACCTAGGATAGTAACTGGGACATAGTATGTGTTTAGGGGACGCTTCTGGATGAATACTGTAAGTTGCAAGTTCTCAGAATTTGGCTTCTGCTTTGAATATCAATATGAACAGTGGAGTTTTATATTAGATAAAATTAAGTTATATTATTTAAAATGAGGATTATCTCTTCATCAAAAATCTCAGAATTTATGCTAGAAATGTATATAGTTGAAAGTAACTCCAGTAATGCAGCGCTGGTCTCACATGCCAGGAATTTTGAAATCCTCTGCTAAGTGTCACTCAAGAAATTGGGGAAGAGCTGAAAATAATATATGTGTGTGTGTGTGTGTGTGTGTTGTGTGTGTGTGTGTGTGCTTGTGCTTGTGCTTAAAATTATATATATGTATAACATTTTTATATTATATATATATAATTTTATGTTGAATTACCCTTCATTCACCTAAAGAACTCTAGGACCCTAAGTAACTTCATCTAATTTGATCCCTTATTCTGGTCACCAGAGTTAGCAGAAACTGATTATTTGATGTTACAAAAAATATTCATATAGTACTTGCTAGAATAGAGGATATTAAAAATAATGTGCTATAAATAACCCGAGGTGATTCCCTTTAAAGAGGGTCATCACTCATTTGTAAGGGTAGACCTGCTATATATGTTGTTTAAATCATATTATTTTTATAAATGTATTGTTTTTATCTGAAATTCCAAGTGTCTGAAGTACTCAACATTTTTTTTTTTTTTTTAACACTTAAGGTCTCTTATTTAAACAGTAGTAAGATTATGTTAGAGGGATACTAGCTATTTTATAAACTATGCCTCTTAAACCAAAAAGTTTCATGCCAGACTGTTGCAGTGTCTCTCCAGGACAAGTAAGCACACCAATTAAAAGGAGTATGGTCACTGGACATCATAGATTTGTTTGCAGGCTAAATTTGACTAACATGGTATGTCAGTCACATAGTCAGTTCTGTATGAGACTGATATATTTTCCTCTGATCATGTTCTATTTCAGAGCATTGGGGAGTCAGGGATGTCTGTTGTGTTAAATCAGCTGCTGCCCATGTGTAAGCCATCAACTAAGAGGACCAGTGATGACTATGGCCCCGAGGAGCTGCTGATCCTCCTCATATACATTTACTCTGTCTTTGGAGAGTTCACAGTGGACAAAGACCTGGGAGAAGCTGAAGAAAAGGTGAAGAAAGCATTGGCTCAGGTCTTCTGTGAGGAATCTGAACTGTCACCTTTGCTGCAAAAAATCACAGGTGAGTATTAAGCAAAGTTGAGTGCTGACAAAAACACTGATACAGAAAACAGGTTTAAAGGTAGATTGATTCAGGAAGAGTTGTGTGTCCATATCTTGCGGAGGTGTTTGGAATTTTGTGGGCTCTCATTTTTGCTGGCCATCTTTAAGAATTCTTCATCATGTAATGGTTTCCTTTTCCAGTCACGGTCATAAAATGACCAAAGTGTTTGTCAGAATTCATATCCTTAGAGTCAGAACCTTCTTAAAATTGGAGAATACTCATACATATAATGCCAAAATTTGTTCCTCAGTTTTGGAGAAGATGGGAGCCAGGCGTGTGCTTGTCGCCCTATGTGGAGTATGTAAATGGAAGCAAAATTTTATCAAAAGCTTTTGTTTAAGAACCAAATTGCTTGTGAACAAAGCATTCATAAACCAAGGCATTACAGCATTCCTTCAAAATGTTGCATGGTGTAATAGGATTGGAAAGTGACATTTTCAGGAATAGTTTTATATTTTGACTCACCACATTTAACTTGAATTTGAATTAATAGCTACTATTTAAAAAGATACCCTCAGGGCTGGGAATATAGCTCAGAGGCATAAGCGCTTGCCTGGCAAGTGCAAGGTCCTGAGTTTGATACCCAGTACCAAGAAAAAAATAAAAAATAAAATGATTCCCTAACATACTAGCAAAGTAGGCTCTGCTACTTTGGGAGAAATACATAATTAAGTATTATAAAAGCTAACTTAAAGCTTCCAATAAGAACACATGAAGCCATCCATTTGTCTTATGTTATGCAAATTCAATGTTGATATTTCTGTTTTGTGTAAAACTGATTTTCATCATGGATTGAGTCTATGTGTGTTTGTGGTATGAAGTTATGAAAATAAGTATGTAAGACATATTTTAAAAAGTACCAAATTTCCATTCATTTCTGTGTACGTGTGTGTGTGCATGTGTGTGCCCGTGCATGCCCATCCATGTCTATGTGTATGTGTTCTGGAGTACGTAGATCCCTCCATTCCATAGGGTTAGCTGAGGCAGATTGTGTATCTCCAACTTTTTCTCTGGTTACAAATTGACCTTTAGCAGCAAGACTTCTCAGAAGCAAGTTATATGGCTGTAAATTTTAGTGTCCCATGTGTGTTTACTGTATTTTGTGCCTACTATTCATTTTTTCTGTGGTTAGTGAGATGGAAACTGAATGAAGTTTCCATAAAACTGCAATACATACATTCCTTTACTTTAATATCAACCCTGTTTGCAGGCTTAAAATGTGTTTAAGCAAAGCTTGTGAAATTGGTTCCTATTTCATTAAGTACAGCACTACATGTGATTACACAGTATGTGACTATCACTGTGTGTGTTTGCTTGCCTATAAAAAATATTAACTTAGAAAGGTTTAATATGGTATTAACAGTCCTTAGAACAGAATTTTGACTCAAAGTAAATTTGAATGGTAGGATAATTTAATCGGAAGTTATCCTTAAAATCCATAATTTCAGAAAACAGAGAACGAGGATGGTATGTTTTCAATGAGGCTATTTGAATGGATTTTTATGATCTTCATATGTTGCTATGTTCTTTTTGGATTTGAAGTCATGCTTTAATAGTATTTACTTAATATTGACTCTGTGTTCATTGACCATGCAGTTAACCTTTTATTAGTTTCTTTATTTATGTTTTCTCAGGATATTACATGTTCTTGCTTTTAAAACACTTCTGTGCATTCATGCTTATGAGAATTTCTATAAACTCAGAAGTTGAAAATTGAAAAATAAGAAATTTGTGGAAATGTTTTTAAATTTAAAGAGGTTTCATAATATTCAGTATACATTAATGTGTAGGTTAAATTTGGTTATATAATTTAAATAGTACAGAGAAGATATGTTACTTAATTTTGAAATAAATGTATTAACTATTGGAATATGAACACACAATAAAACATGTGCACAAGCATATATTCATCAGTCTATAGACACTGGAAGTACTTCTAAAGTTAGATTTATTTAGCCAGGATTGTGTTGTGAAGACAAATGTCCTGCAAAGTAGATTTATATGACTAGTTAGCTGCTGAAAATAATGGTTAATTTATATCTTAGAATAAAAAATAAAGAGTATATTAGTACAAGCACTATGGAAATCAGTATGAAGTTTCCTTAAAAAACAAACACTAAAAATTCCACTCATCCCAGCTTTTCTCTTCTAGGTATTTTCCTGAAAGTGTTAAAGACATCATCTATAATGATATATATCATATATATATATGTATATGTATATATATATATATATATATATATGTATATGAGTTTCATGAACATTTCTATTTTGTATAAAACTGATTTTCATTATGGATTGAATCTGTGTTTGGTATAAAGTTATGAAAATAAGTATGTAAGATATACTTCAAAAAGTACCAAATTTCAACTAATATGGAAATA